>CM076576.1:243773281-243907146 GCA_034641835.2 Pinus albicaulis
ATGGAATAGCAAAGCAAATAAAGGATTGAACAACAATTCTGAAATAGAACAGCAAGTCTAAAATGGAACAGCAATTGAATAACTAAGTCCCGCAGGTTGTAACCAAACTTAATCTATTAACTCAAATGCATTCTTTGCAATCAAATAACATTCTTTCACTCTAAAAGCAATTCACACAAATCACACTAATGGAACAGCAATAACTATTAATGAATTATGGAACAGTACTGATAAATCAGAAACGCGCACAACACGAACGTTTAGTATAACAGCTCTGTAACAAAACAGTAAGAACATGCAATTAACTCTTGAAAGGATTAATAACTTGATGCGGAGTCAACACACGATTCTATCTGTAAAAAACCTCAATGATTCAATCTTTAACAAAGCATGTAATATGAACTTATAAAGCATATCAAATTACCAAATAACAATGATAAACAAACCACACAAAAGTCAAGTCGTAATGGTACAGAAGCAAGTGTCCTTCGGGGCCGGGCCCTTAGCCTCCAAGGATACACCGCTTTAAGTTAATCCAGACGCAGAGATGAAATAATCACCAAGCTTTTATTAATGCATCGGTCAAAAATACATTGAACCAGTTCTCAACGAGACTCAATAATCAAAGTTGATGTTTTACAGAAAATTACATAAAAGCGTATCCTATCTATCAAGCTAACAGTGTTGTCCCTTTATATAAAGGTGATGGCGGAGATGTCCAAGTAACATGATAAATAAAGCAGCGATCCCTCAGGATCGAAGATCCTGAGGGATTCGCCAAACTGTTAATTCTTCATCCTTTCCTTTCTTTGGCGCCGAGCTGGTGTCTTCTCCTTCTTTTCCGAGCCGATTTGCTGTAATCTATTTAGCCTTGTTTGCATTCGGTTCTCGTTCAGAGGGACAGCAGTTATCTCGACTTTGTCCTTTCCTTTGGAACGGAAATTCCTCGTTTTCTCCTTTTCCTGTACAGAAAATAACCATTATCAGTGGCTAAGTCTTGCATATCAATTCTCACATGTTTTGTTATGGTTCCTTATTACTTTCCAAATTCATGATACAAAAAGGTTCACAAATTCTATTAAAAAGCCACTGAAATAGTCATCAAAAGCATACCACTTCAATGCTTCAAACTTGAACAGAGCATATCATATGAACTTGTAAAGCATATCAAATAATCAAATAACAAGAATAAACAAACCACACAGAAGCGAAACTGTAATGGTACAGAAGCAAGTGTCCTTCGGGGCCGGGCCCTTAGCCTCCAAGGATACACCGCTTTAAGTTAACGCAGACGCGAAGATGGAATAATCACCAAGCTTTCATTAATGCATTGATAAAAAATACATCGAACCAGTTCTCAACGAAACTTAATAACCAAAGCTGATGTCTTACAGAAGATTACATAAAAACGTATCTTATCTCTCCATTGTCTATCTATCAAACTAATAGTGCTGTCTCTTTTTATAAAGACGACGACGGAGATGTCCAAGAAACTAGATAAATAAAGCAGCGATCCCTCAGGATCTTTGATCCTGAGGGATTCGCCAAACTGTTAACTCTTCATCCTGTCTTTGCTGTTGCGCTGAGCTGGTGTCCTCTCCTTCTTTCCCGAGCCGATTTACTTTGATCTGTTTCCCTATGTTTGCGTTCGGTTCTCGTCCAGAGAGACAGCAGTTATCTCCACTTTGTCCTTTCCTTTGGAGCGGCAACTCTTCGTTTTCTCCTTTTCCTGTATAGAAAGTAACCATTATTAGTGGCTAAGTTATACACATCGATTCTCACATGTTTTGTTATAGTTCCTTATTACTTTCCAAATTCATGATACAAAAGGTTCACAAATTCTATTAAAAAGTCATTGAAGTAATCATCAAAATCATACCTTTTTAGTACTCCACACACCCCCCTTCTTACCTTGTTTCATGTCCTCATGAAAACATTGTAGTTGACATGTAATGCAGTGAGAGAGTATGTTGGAGAAGGAGTCTCATGCGGAGGCCTACAACCATGTTGAGTGATTAAATAATCAAAGAACTGACCTGCTTGCCCCTCAGGCATATCATACAGGGCCTGGTATCCAGGTGCAGGATGCCAAATAATTGGAGCGCGAAATCTATACCCTAACCAAGATGACCCTACTTTCAGAATGCTCTGGCCATAGAGATTCAAACGGTCAGCAGCTAACTCAAAGTTCTCATACTTAAATGGTTCTCTGAGCTGGATGTGTGGATCAGAGATTCGATACCGAAATTTGGCTGCATTAATGGCCAAGTCTTTGATAGAAAAGAAATACTCTAAACTCTCTTGAATGAGTGCCTCATGCATAGGCCCTAATGTTACAATGACACCCGGAGTCCTTATGTGGTTTATATGAGCTGTCCATAACTGTACTGGGTTCCTAGGCTCAGCCCTAACTCGTAAATCTAGACCATTTTCTTGACTCTGGAAGGTATCATAGGCTTTTAGCCACTTAATCTAATTAACCCCGAATGAAATGAATGCTTGGAATTGGATATCGCCAATGGAGGGACCAGGGTTCAATTCAGTCTCCTGACTTAGCACAAGGTCGTGTAAATAAAGTTCACACAACAATCTCTGGACTTTCACTCCATAATGTTTACAACAGTCTATAAAATCATTGACATTGTTGATCTGTATAGGGGTGCCTGCCTTAACATCTTTTATTTGTAATTGTAAATACCGTTCTAATAGAAACAGAGCATAGTTTTTAGCAGGGGCCCTACATGCTAAAACATTATTATATAAAGAACACAAGTCATTCATCTGTTTGATAGTAGTATCTAGTCTACAAGTTACCTGTGTGACTTCCTCTTGTTCCTTCATCCATCCTTCAAAAGCCTGTCTTTTAGATTGACTGACGTCCCTTAGTTGTTGCTGCAACTCTTCATATTTTCTAGGGGAACCGTTTTCTCTTTAAGTTGCTCCACTTCTTGCTGTGCTTGTTTCATCATCTTGTGCAAGGATTTTGTCTTTGGATCTTTCTTCCATAGATCAGTGGAGGCCGGGAGTTTTACCTGAACCTTCTTGTTATGCTGTTTGGAGTTCAGAACCCTTATTACACCTGAGGGTGGTGCCTCTGTCTGAATTTGCTTATCATCCTTTTCTATTTTAACACGAACCTCGGCATCATGTGGAACGGCAGCTGGATCCTCAGGGTTTTGGACAGCAGGCCGTTTGTTGGCCCTCTTTTTCCTCTTTACCTTCTGGTTCTTTTTCAGAATCCTAATTTGTTGTCTGAGCTAGGTTATCGTATTTAACAATTTAGTTCGTTCCTTCCGCAACTTCTTAATTTCCATTGTTTCATTTGAAGGAACGGCAGTCTGTCGATGGTGGACTGGATCATGACCAGTTGCTAACTCTTCCTCCTGGGGTTCTTCCTCACTGCTCTGCTCCGGCTGTTCTGGGGTATGCATCTCTACTGGTTCTGATTCTTCCTAAGCAAATGCTATTTTTGCTCCTACTTCCTCTAGATTTTCCTCTTGTGACATGGGAACAGATTGTTCCCGTTCAATATTTTCCTCCTCTTCATCATGAACAGGCATGTTCTCTTCCTGGGGTTGGTCGTGGGGGTTCTCTGAACTAGAAGGTTGACCATACTTACTCATATTGGCTAGGATGGCGGCCAAGTCATCTTCTCCCAGTAGGTCTTGTAATGGGCTATCTTCTTGCTGTTCTATTTCCTCCTCCTGTTCAGCCTCTGCCCCCTCTTCGGACTGTTCGTCCTCAATTACTACTAGTTGTTCTGGTGGGTTTATAGAATGTCTACGTTTCGGGGATGGTTCTGTCGATCCCTCTTCAATCATTGCAATGAGCTCTTCCCAGCTGCTCTGCTGCTGGGTAAGACTATAACTAACAACAAGTCGAATCAACCCGTGGTGACTAACAATTGCCTCTACGTGCTGTGCCCTTTTCATACTTTGTGCAGCATCATGCAATAATGAGTTTAGGAGTGCCGGTAAATTCACAGAGCATTTCTGTTTTAGAACAGCTAAAAGTTTAAGGTGTCGTGGTCTTACCACGTCTTTTCTTCCTTCGCAGGTAATTTAGCTCTGTACTATTCTTGCTAGCTCCGTCCAGGGTTCTCCTAGGGTCGCTGGCAGAACTCCCTTTCCTTTAATTGTCAAATTCTGGCCTTCGTCCTGGAACAGTTCCATGACCTTCTGTAATCGTTCCTTTTTGAATGTCCATATCGGTCCGGTAGCTGGTAGTCCTGAAACTTCTGCAATTATGGCATCAGTGACCGCTATCCGTTTCCCTCTTACTGTGGAGTGGTCATCTTGTAAATTCTGCAAGAACTCCATTGCTATTGTCTCATTAGCCTCTTGTAAGCGATTGAAATAGTTCAACCATCCTGCCCTTTCCAGGATTTCTCGGGCAGCAGCAGAGATCGTTAGCTGTTGAGGCTCACTTCGAATTGCCTTTCCCCCCATGTTTTCACTGTGATTTCTAAATGGAACAGCAAAAACGTTTTCGGTTTGAAACACAGAGAGCAAGGTTTCGCGAAAGAAAACACAGAGTATGCAACAGTGCAGCAAAAACAACTTGTGCGAAAAATAAAAATAAAAATATGCCATGCCGTGAAACCATGCCAAACCGTCGTAAACTAATTGTTTCGAATGGTGAATTGACACGTAATACAGGGAATGATGAGGTTAACCTCCCCCCCCCGCAGTGTGATAGGCTGTCCCAGCCGGCAAATAAAGGAGCGACACCCAGTCTGCAATCAGGTCAGAAAGGAACAGCATGTGGATTTATGCCATGTTGAAAAAGGACAACAGATTTCCGAAATCGAGGCGGAGAATGGATCGCGTGTTATATAAGAGGCTGCTGTGTGATGATTTGAGGCTGATGGATAGGGCATGTATCGTACTTGCCAATCTTAAGCGGTCATGGTCACCTCCGTTGCCATGATTGGTAATGATAAATATTCATGCGGTGTATAAATCGGGAAATATCATATGATTAGTGCCTAGGATATAAAAAACAAAAGAGTGTTAGTATCTTACCTATTGGTGTAAGCAAGGTGACTTCGATACCATTAACATTACTTTGCTGCCAACAGGTGTCCATAACCTTGGCAGAGTTGTTTTTCACCCTCGGAACCATGATCCTTTGTGTATACCTAGGAATGTTGTTATATCAAAATGTAGACCATTATGCTGGCTTGGTGACCAGTTAACCATAATGCCATTCACGAGGAAAGAGCGAAATGTGGACAGATCGGCTCGTGATGAGACCTCCTGTTCCAAGGTTTGTTTATTTGATATACCTTTTGGACCATATCCCTGGTGTGGTGGCCAGAATGGGAATGCCACTTCACTTCCATCCTCATGATCATGGTAGGCTGGCTCTCGATGAGACCCCCTATCCTGCATTTGACATTTGACATGCTTTTTCCTTTTTCATAGAATTCTTTTCCTTATTTATACACAAAGGGTGGTTCAGCACTCCTTAAGAGTAGGAATGGTGGAAGAAGTCTTATTATCTCAATAGGAAGATATAAACTCTTTGCTTTTATTCCCAAGTACTAATAAAAAAATTTAAGGGAATCAGCATGATAAAGATAACCAATCAGGGCAAAATTGGTAAAACCATGTCAACAAAAGGTAAGAAATAAGTATGTCCTTCCATTTGTCCTCTTATTAATGCAGAGCCTTATAGATATAGCGATTTATGATTTGCAGATTTCGGCATGTTGTGTTTTTATATTTCATTGCATAAATACATAGCTGAAGCTTTAAAGACTAGAAAGAAGACGGGCAAAAAGCATCCTCAATTTAAATCAGCAAAAGAGATCAAAAGTATGCTAATGGTGTTCCGTTGGAAAAGAGACAACGATGGATAATAGAAAAAGGAACAAAAATGCAAATGCCGTTCCTTTGGGAAAAGGAACGGCAATCATACTATAAAACACTCAATATGCCATTCCGTTGAAAAAGGCAAAACAGCAATAAAAGAACGTTGTTTCTTTGAAGGAAAAGGAACAGTGGTAACCAAAAGGAACAGCGAGAAACGTAACAATATCGTTCTTTTGAAAAAGGAACAGCAGAGATCCGAATGTTGTTCCTTTAGAAAAGGAACAGCAGAACAAGCAAAACCAACATCATAAAAACACATGCATATGCTATTAGAAGAGCAAAAATCAAACTTTGTGGAAGAAAAAGGAACAGCAAAAAAATGACAAGAAGATATTCAAATCAAACTTATGTACAAGAATCACTTAAAAAACAAGAACTTTATGTACAATTTGCAAAAAGAAATAGACCCTTAATGAATTACAGGTGAGGAAGATTTCTCTTCCTCTCCTAAGATCTCCAGATTAGTATCTCGGCGTAGCTGCTGGCAGAAGGATTCCCGAGTAAGTGGTTTACGGTAGAGACGGACTCGGTGGCCATTTACCTTGAATGCATATCCAGAACCGTCAATGGTGATTAGAGTAAGTGTTCCATTGTCATGTACCTTCTGGATTTCGTATGGTCCCAACCATCGAGTCTGAAGTTTTCCAGGGAAGTCCTGAAACCGAGAATCGTATAACAGAGCCTAGTCTCCCTCGTGGAAGACTTTGTTCTTAATGAGCGCATCATGCCATTTGGCTCGCTGCTGTTGAATTAATGCTGTATTTTGTAGTGCAGAGAGCCGAATTTCGTCTAATTCATTGATCTGCTGTAGTCGATTGAGTTGTGCCTCAGTTAAATCTAGGCCAACTTCCTGTACTGTTCGCAGTGTTTGGATTTCGAATTCTATGGGAAAAATAGGTTGTTTTCCAAACACTAGTTGATAAGGTGAGTAACCAGTGGTGCTCCTCCATGTGGTTCGATAGGCCCATAGTGCTTCAGGTAGTCGGGTAGCCCAATCACGTCTATGTGACGCAATGGTTTTCGTTAGGATTGATTCTATTATCTTATTGCTACTTTCTACCTGCCCATTCGCCTGTGGGTGATATGGAGTAGTGATCTTATGCTGGACATGATAATTGTTAAGTGTTGCGGCTAATTTATGCCCAACAAATTGTGGTCCTCCATCTGTAATTATTTCCCTAGGAAGGCCATAACGAACAAATAGAAGGAACAGGAACTGTATGACAGAATCCTCTGTGGCTCTTGGCAATGCTTCTGCCTCAACCCATTTGGTGACATATTCTGTTGCCACCAAAATATATGTTTTCTGATTTGATGAAGGGTTGATGGGTCCAACGAAATCCAGAGCCCATCGCTCGAATGGTTCGATGACTAACTGTGGTTTCAGAGGCATTTCATCAACTTGACCAGGTCGTCCTGCTCGCTGGCAACTGTCACAGGCTTGGACAAACTTCTTTGCATCTTTGAAGATCGTAGGCCAGTAATATCCTGTCTGCAATACTTTATGTCCAGTCCTACGCTCAGCGAAGTGCCCCCCACACGGTCCATCGTGACAGGCTTTCAGGATGTCAAAGATTTCATCCTCTCTAACACATCGCCTGATATGCATGTCTGCTCCTGTGTGAAACAAATAACCTCCAATCCACGAAAATCGAGAACTCTTCTGAATAATCTGCTTACGCTCATTAGGAGTTAAATGTTTTGGTAATTTACCTACTGCAAGGTAGTTGGCAACATCGGCATACCAGGGTGTTTGAACAGCAACAGCAAACAGGTGCTCATCCGGAAATTGATCTTCCACTGCTGTTGCATCGCTTGATTTTGGTATTCTTGAAAGAAAATCGGCTACAGGGTTTTCTTTGCCAGGGCGGTCCTTGATTGTGATGTCGAATTCCTGCAATAAGATTAGCCATCGAGTTACTCTGGCATTTGTGACAGGCTTATTTGCTAAATATTTTATAGCAGAATGGTCTGTATACAAGATAACAGGGTAGCCTGTGATATAATGTCTAAATTTATTGACAGCATGTATTACGGCTAGGAATTCTTTTTCAGTAACAGTGTAATTCAATTCAGCAGGGGATAAATTTTTGCTGATATAATAGATAGCATATGGTTTTTTATCCTCTTCCTGCCCAAGGACTGCGCCAATGGCTGTGTCTGAGGCATCAGATGATATCTGGAATGGTAGGTCCCAGTTTGGTCCTCGAAGGACTGGGGCTGTGGATACAAGCTTCTTTAGATCCTCGAAAGCATGGTCACATTTGTCTGTCCAAAGAAAATCAACGTTACCAGTTAGTGCATATAAAGGAGCAGCAATGTGCGAATAATGCTCTATAAATCGTCTATAATAACCCGAAAATCCAAGAAAACTGCGTACCTCTGTTTGAGTAGTAGGAGTGGGAATAAGCAAAAGTATTTGGATTTTGGCCGGGTCTACCTGAATGCCGGCTGCTGAGACATAGTGTCCTAGGATAAGTCCTTCAGTCATCATCAAAAAACATTTTTCATTGCTTAAGCAAAGCCTAGTAACAATGCGGCGTTGTAGGACTTTCTCTAGGGTGTCTAGAGCTGGATCGAAGTCATCTCCGTATGGTGTAAAGTCATCCATGTAAACTTCAAGTCCATCATTGATTAAATCTGCAAAAATACTAAGGATAGCCCTCTGAAATGTGGCAGGAGCATTACATAAGCCAAAAGGTAAAACTCGATAGGCAAATGTTCCCCGGGGGCAAGTAAAGGTAGTTTTATCCTGGTCTTCAGGGGCAATCTGAATCTGATTGTATCCACTGAAGCCATCCAGGAAAGAAAAGAACTTCTTCCCTGCTAAAGTGTCCAATACTTGATCTATGAAAGGAAGAGGAAAATGATCTTTTTGTGTTGCCTTGTTAAGTTCCCTATAATCCACACAAATTCTCCATTTCCCATTATTTTTTGGTACCACCACAAGTGGAGAGACCCATTTACTATCAGAAATAGGGTAGATAAAATTCACATCTAAAATCTTCTGAAGTTCAGTTTTTACGACATCTTTTAGATGGGGATTAAGTCTCCTTTGCGGCTGACGCACAGGTCTGGCATCTTTTTCTATATAAATGTGGTGTGTACATAACTGGGGATCGATTCCTTTCATATCGGGGTAGTCCCATGCAAATGCTTCTTGATATTTTGTTAACAGATGGATGAGCTTTGTTTCTTGTTCAGGTGTGAGATTAGCATTGATGTTTAAAGTTTTCCCCGGTGTAATTTCCACAGTTTTACTATTTGCAATAGAAGTAACAGGTATTATTTGATCATGAATATCTTTCAGGGGATCTTCTTCTAATTCATTATCAAATGCTGCTTTTATCATGTGACATTGTGTGCGAGGTTCAGTTTGAGTAATGAAATTATTAATGGCATCGTCTTTTGTTTGATCTTTGAAATCGAGTGCCTCTTGTATAGTTAATGGAGATCTGATGTTATCAGTAAGATATGATACAGGGTGCTTATTAGTTTTAATCATTGTGACACTTGGCTGCGCTGGAGGATATAGAACTAAATTTTTGCTATTTGGTCCTCTGGTTATGGTCATATTTCCCTGCCGACAGCCAATGTAGGCATCGGCAGTAGTGAGCCAAGGTCTACCTAAAATTAGCGGGTGTCCATCAAGTCGGGTTTTTGGATTAATTATCAGGAAATCGGTTGGATACTCCCAGGATTCTACAGAGACCATGACATCATGTAGAGTGCCCTCTGGTCTAACCACGGATCGGTCAGCCAATTCTAACAGAGTAGAGGTGGGTTCTACAGATGTAATGCCGAGATTTTGGCAAGTTGTGGTTGTTAAAATATTAATTGCAGCCCCTAGATCAACTAAGGCATTAGACAGGGTCTGACCATAAATTTGAACAGTTATAATTGGGTTCCCGGGGTCTTCATATTTAAGGGGTGTTTCTCTTCCGGACAATAGGTCAGATAAGGTACCGACTACTTGGACTCTTGGATTATTTGTTATATTCCTCCTTGGTTTCTTTATGCACAATTCTTTTATGGTTTTGGCGTATATGGGAATGTCTTGAATGGCTTGGAGGAATGGAATTTTTATGTACAGATTTTGTAATTCTCCCAGAATGTCAAAGTCAAGATATTGTATGGATCGAGGTATGGCTAATCGTTCTGGGAATGGAGGAGAGGATGTGGTTGCTTGATTATGAGTTTGTTGCTTATTTACATCCTCTTGTTGTGACTGATGTTCTCTGGGTAACTAATCTTCAATATGAACTGTTTTATCTCCCTCAGTTTCAATGATACGTCCAGATCTTAACTGAAGGTCACTGCACTCCCTTAAGTCGGGTCCTGCTTCTGGTGATTCTATGATTTGAATAGATTGGACCTGCATGTTGTTTGGATTGGGATCGGGTTGGGCTGGGAGTTGCGGCCTCAAGTTAGACTGGGGATTTTGTTGTAAAGCTGGCAAAGTAGGTTGAGGGAGCGGAATAGTTCCAGCTGGGTGGTACATCGGTCTTTGCCAGCTTGTCTGCCAGGGCGAACTTTGTGAAGTAGAGGGAGTCCATTGTGAAGGATACGGGCCATTTTGCCAATATGGTGGAATGTAAGGGAAATTTGGCCAACCAGTTTGGCTTGTTTGATTCAGCCATGGATTTGAAGAAGGAAATGATTGTGGTGACCAGTTTGTAAATGGGGTTTGAGATTGATTTTGCCACATACCATATTGTTGAGCATTATATTGTGGGTTTTGAAAGAAAGAGGTTGGGTCCGGAAACATACCAGGTTGTCTCGGCTGCCACTGGCGGCGCTGGTTGATCGAATTCACCGATTCTGGTTCTTCTTCTGCTTCCTTATATACCGCTTTCAATCCAGGAAGTGAGGGGCAGCTCTCAGTAAGGTGATCTTTTGTACAGATGGCGCATGTTTGGACTTTATCTAATGGACACTCCTTGTGGCTGTGTTTTTTTCTGCATCGGGGGCAGAAGATTGCCAAATTCTGTTCTGCCTCCAGCTGCTTCTGTTTAGCCTGCACCATATCAAGTTGTGTAGTTAGTGTCCCCATAATATCAGTTTTAAAATTTTCTAATAAATTTCCAATTTCTGCGCGTGTTACTCCTTCTGCTGATACTTTGTTATCTCTTGCAAACCGATCATATTCTGTCGGTTTTATTCTTGTACTGCCTCTCGAACTCCTGATACACAAATCAATAATGTCAGAAAAACTCTCTTGATAAATATCCCCTTTGCTCATAATGTTTAATGTTTCAATCCATTGTTCCTTCATGCCCCTCATTAATGCAGTTTTTAACACATTATCAGGTAAAGGTAGCGATGCATAAGGAGATCTTTGTAAATTATACTGAAAACGTTCCACATACTCTTCTAGTGTTTCATTTGGTCTAGCTGACATTTGAAATATTTCGTCTTTTAATTCTCTAGACCTACAATAATCCTGGTATTTCTTTAAGAAGGATTCTTTCATTTGATCCCAATTGTTGATAACCCCACCACCTAGCCCCATAAACCATCTTAAGGCAGCCCCTTTCAATGTAGAAGGGAATAATTTCAATTTTTGGGGATCGGTGGTGTAATCGTACCCCCGACATAACACATCGAATTCGAATAGGAATGCATCCGGATCCTCTGATGTGAGTCCATGAAATGTGGGGATATGCTGAAGAGGGATAGCTTTCATGGGTGCATTTGCTGCAGAATCCACTATAGGATATTGTAATGTAGAGGTTTGAGTGTTTGGTTGGTTTTGAGCGTTTGGTTGGTTTTGAGCCATGGGATCGAATATATGCCAGTAACCTTCTGGGATATCTAGGAGGGTATTCCTAGGTTGGGTGGGAACGGTTTTGACAGGGATCTTTTTAATAGCGCTTCCTTTATCTGGAATAATGGGAATACCGGGTGTTTGAGGAGATTGAATCTCTTCAACAATGACTTTCGTAGCACTCCCCTTATCTGGGCTATCTAATGACTGATTTGTTTCAAGAGGAGATTTTGGTTCCTTGGTTTCCCCTGTTTCTCCTTCTCCTTCGCAAAAGTTGCTAGAGTTCCCTTCCTGCAATAGTTCTGGAGTGGAATTTTCAACTTCTTGAAAGTCCTGCTCCTCAGTTTGACTATGCACCTCAGCACAGGCTACAGATGGTGATCCTGTGGCCTGAAGGGAACTAGTAGGCGGTTTAGAAGTGTTTTTCTTGAAGCCTACCGACGGCTGAGACTCTGTTTTCTTATAGATTTCGTCTATGAAGGTCGTTCGGCCAAGGGTCACCGGCCCCTTAGCTTTTTCAGGTTTGGATGGGGGTTTGATATTCTTTTCCGGTTTTTTCTGCTTAGTCATGCACTCAAAAATAAACTACCAACTTCTATTCAAACAAACAAAAACAAATCTGTTAGGAAAGCGGATAATGAGCAAGTCTTTTACATGCTCTGCACGTAGGTTCTTACCTTCCGTTTTTAGGATCCAACTCCTCCCTAGCAGGCTTGTACACCACTCTGAAAAAGACAAATGGCTTCACTCTTTCCCCGGCAACGGCGCCAAAATGTAGAGCTATAAAAGGGGTCTCTTTCACCTCTAATTACCTCACATTAATATGTCAACCCGAGAGCGTTTTGTCATTACAAAGAGTGACTCAATCCGAGGCTCATTTGTCAGAGTAATGCTAGTAGTACGGTGCTTAAGAAATACAAGAGTAAACGGATGCTTAACTGAAATCAAATTACTTTAAAGAAATAAATCACACACTCAGAAAACTCAATAACTTATCAGTCAAGGGTTCGGCAATGATAACCCATCCCTTCAGAAACTGATGGAAAAGGAATTAGAGCATAGATCACAAGCCTGGGAGCTAGACAGTGACTGCTACTGCTCACTACAGCCTTAGATCATTTCTCACAATAAACCAACAACTGCAAGTAAATGGAACAACAAAGCAAATAAAGGATTGAACCACAATTCTGAAATGGAACAGCAACTCTAAAATGGAACAGCAATTGAATAACTAAGTCCCGCGGGTTATAACCAAACTCAATCTATACACTCTTTGCAATCAAAGAACATTCTGTCACTCTAAAGGCGATTTACACGGATCACACTAATGGAACAGCAATAACAACGAATGAATTATAGAACCGCACTGATAAATTAGGAACGCACACCACACGAACGTTTTAGTATAACAGCTCTGTAATATAACAGTAAGAATGTGCGATTAACTCTTGAAAGGATAAATAACTTGATACAGAGTCAACATACAATTCTATCTGTAGAAACTTCAATGATTCAAACTCGAACAGAGCATATCATATGAACTTGTAAAGCATATCAAATGATCAAATAACAAGAATACACAAACCACACAGAAGTGAAGCTGTAATGGTACAGAAGCAAGTGTCCTTCGGGGCCGGGCCCTTAGCCTCCAAGGATACACCGCTTTAAGTTAACGCAAACGCGAAGATGGAATAATCACCAAGCTTTCATTAATGCATTGATCAAAAATACATCGAACCAGTTCTCAACGAAACTTAATAACCAAAGCTGATGTCTTACAGAAGATTACATAAAAACGTATCCTATCTCTCCATTGTCTATCTATCAAACTAACAGTGTTGTCTCTTTTTATAAAGACGACGGCGGAGATGTCCAAGCAACTAGATAAATAAAGCAGCGATCCCTCAGGATCTTTGATCCTGAGGGATTCGCCAAACTGTTAACTCTTCATCCTGTCTTTGCTGTTGCGCTGAGCTGGTGTCCTCTCCTTCTTTCCTGAGCCGATTTACTTTGATCTGTTTCCCTATGTTTGCGTTCGGTTCTCATCCAGAGAGACAGCAGTTATCTCCACTTTGTCCTTTCCTTTGGAGCGGCAACTCTTCGTTTTCTCCCTTTCCTGTATAGAAAGTAACCATTATCAGTGGCTAAGTTATACACATCGATTCTCACATGTTTTGTTATAGTTCCTTATTACTTTCCAAATTCATGATACAAAAGGTTCACAAATTCTATTAAAAAGTCATTGAATACCTTTTTAGTACTCCACACCAATCTACAGAGTCGGGCCTCCAACACATGGAAAATTTCATTTTTTATGGAAGGGACCTTACGAAATTTATGGTTACGCGAGTAACAATGCATTTTTTATCCTAAACTTGGATGGAACAGGCCTTCCAGATGGACCAGTGAATGGTAGGATGCTTAAACACTACTATTCTTCTGAGTTAACTAACATCTAGTTCTAGATTGATTCCTTTTTTACATCATTGTAAATATTCACTGCAAGTGAGTAGATTGGATTGGATGTTTTCTTCTCAAAAGTTGAAGCCCGGAGTGAAGGCCCTAAGCTCTGAAGAGTAAAATATCATATATATGAGTTGTTGCAGAAATTAGAAGATAATTACAGGATCATCAAGGTTAAAAATTCAAGGCTATTGATCTTAGAGTTCTTGAAATTTCACTAAGAAATGCCATCCCCATGTGAAGCCATTGTTTGGGTCCTATAAATATAGGATTCATAATTTTGAATTGACTAATGATAGTCTTGTAAATGTGTACATACTTTGCCTTCTGTAAGTTGTATTCCCATATTTCTAAAAAAATAATAATAAAAAAATAGAAAAGCAAAAAGAGGGTAAAAGTCCTAAAAGAAAGATCAAAGGACTTAGAAAAAATAAGATACCCCAAAGAAAAAAGATGAATAAAATATGAAAGTGTGCAACTCTAAATGCCACTGCTTTTTACTTTTTCTAGATGATTGTGGCAGAGTGTCAATAAATGCCATAATCCATGATGAGTTAAACTGTTCAATCTTGACTTATCATGTTTCAATTTACTTGTTCTAGATAGAGAATAAAGAGTTGTTAGACAATTTAATCCTGACAATTCAGTAGACAGGTATAGAGTAAAAAGGAACCCAATAGTTTAATTTGGGTCCTTGGATGAAATAAGGTAGAATTAGATAGTTTTTACTGCTTTCAAAAGAATAAAATGTTCAACGTTGCCAGCTCAAATGCACCTGCACAAATGGAAGAAAAAATGTTAGATTAAAGATTGGGTAGGTAGAAGAAGGTGGGAAAATCATTGTAAATATATTTCACTAGGCTACAATAACTAATTTCCCCTTCCCTATAGCTATTTAACATTATAAAATTTCAGTCAAAGAGGCTCAAAGCATTTCTCTGACTTTTGTTGGGACCGGACCCAAGGCTCAATGACTGGCTAGTTGAAAATGTTAAATTTCTATGTTAATCCCAAAATTTACATCATCTTCCATTCATGCATTCATCACCATGCAATTTCATAAGTAAAGACTCCATTTTTACTTAATGATACATAAAGCCCTCATTTGATTAACTACCTACATTTCATAAAGCCTTAAAACCCTCAAAAGGACAATATAGCCTAAGTTAAAGTGATAAAATTATGATAATCAGACTTTCCTTTAAATTTTCACTTTCCTTAGTTATAATTGTATATTTTGAGTATTCACGTTCCCCTTTGTCATATTAACTCTAACTTATTTATTAATTCCCTATAAAAATCCTTGTCATATTAATATAATTCCCTTTTACTAAATATCCTTGAAAAAACCACTATTATAAACTTTAGCCAAAGTCTATTATCCCACATGTTTTAATAAAATGCCCACAATAAACTCCCTTTGGCTAAACTATCACTATGTAAATATCCCGCCCCCCTATAGTTAATAAGCCTATTTGGTTTAATTAACTATATAATAAAATAAAAATACAAAAGGGCTATTTACACATATCTTATGTGTTTCTAAGCGTAAAAACATTCCCTGCATGTCCCATTTTATCCTAAGTTTTTGTAAAGGTATCATCACCCACGCCTTTATAAATAAACCTACCAGCCTTCCCCACGTAGCTTAACCCATGGTCTACATTAGCTGCCCTCTATTCATTTCTTAACCCCCAGTTAAACCCTTGTAACCTTTCCCATGCACCTTTTCCTTATATATAAACTTCATTTATATATATAACCCATTTCCCAAGCTTCCGCATATGTATCAAACCTTTCTGTTATTAAACCTTTGGTTATTATTTAATACAAAGGTTTTATATCACCGCGCCATTGCATAAATCCACCCGAGTCCCGCCCATCTTTCGCCACACAATTTTAAAAGATCCTGATCGTTCGCTTGACTAATCCATATCTAACGATGCGTGTTCCATATCGCGCTCTGAAAGTGATCGACCAAACTTTTATAAAAATCACACAATAAAAGCTATTTTTCCAAACCACCGATGTTATGTGTCTTATTTTGAGTGGATCACGTTCGAAAAGGCTTAAACCACTTACCATCCAAATCGAATGTGAAAACCATTGTTGGTTTTCATAAATCTGCCTCCCGCCATTTGAAAGGACCTGTAATAAATGATATTTGCGATGGTAAACATCGAAGGTTAAAACCTTTATATCATTGTTATATCCTTATTTTTCACTCCCGACTGATATAGCTTTCACCCCAACTATGTGAATGAAATTTAAACCTCTGTTAGCCAATTTCTTGCCCAGAAGCAGAATTTCATCACTACAACTACATATAAATATCCTTGAAGACTTCTGCTGAACCACTGGATCCATTTCAAAGCTGAAGCTACCAGAAAGCCCTTTTCAACAACCAAATACCTACAAAAAAGGTATTTCTCAGTGTTTTGACCCATAAAATTGTGAAATTAAACTGATAAATTGAAAGAAAGGACAAAATTAAAGTGACTCAACAGTTTGAAAAGTGCCTATAAAGAAGCCAAACCCTAGAAAAATTTCTCCAAGAAGCCTGAATTCGTCTGTAAACCCCTTTTTTAGTCAAATCCCTCAGCTTGCATCATCTTTTTACTGAAAAGACTAATTCTAAGTATAGAATAAGCTCAAAATCCTACTGATTCATCAAAAGACCTCTTTCTGTAGTTTTTCTATTCAAGAAACCTGGTTTCTTGTCTTATACCAGTTTTCCCTTATAAGGCCTAAATTGAGTAAATAATTACCTTTTTCAAGCAATCTTTTTCCCAAAAATTACTCAATTTCCCTTTGATTGTGAAAATCAACTATAGCAAACAGTCTAAGCTTACTTTATTTGTAACAAGATGACTAAAAACAAGTTACACCCAAGTCTGGAGGTCCCAAAGCCTCAAAGCCTGTAACAGCCAAGCTTCCCAAACCTGAATCCTCAAAGATCAACAAGCGAACTCCTGCTTTAACAGCTGATTCAACTGAAGTTGTTAGACCTCTTCAACCACATGTTTCCTCTGAAGAAAGCATTCCTTTGACTGATTTAGATTACAAGATTGTTGATACAGTGGTAGAATTCAATTTTCTTGAGATTCATAACTGGTGTTATGATAAAGTTTTTGAATAAAAATCAAGATGATATACCTATTTTGGAATCCAATTTTCCCAAGTATGTAGTTCCTGTTACTCAGCTAGCCCAGGACTTGGTCAGATTATGTCAAATGCATTATGTTCCTGATCAGAGAACTATAGTAAACAAAGATAGAGAAATTCTGTTTTCCATCACAGCAGAATCCATAAATGAGATGCTTCAGTTGAAACTTGATCCTGGAGTAGTTCCCTTGTCATTTGAAGAGTTAACCCAGTCATACTTAGAGTTGGAGTTCCCTAGAAAGTATATGATATTTCAAAATTTTATGCCTACCCATGTAGACCTTCCCAAGGTGAATCCACCATATTCTACCTCTGATTTTCGTGAAGCCTCTAGAAAAGTGACATCAATGCTATCCTTCATTCTAGGATATTTTAATGATGAATTTACTAATGCATCTATACTTGGTTTCCTTTCTACATTATCCCCTGGGCAGCCTCCTACCATGATCTTTGATTTTGCTAGATTCATTGTTGATAGCATACATTACCAATTGACCAAATTTCCAAATGAGGGAGTTTTCAAATATTCATCTTGTCTATTCCATTTTTTTCTATTTTTCCAAGCTGAGCATTTTCCCATTGCTTTGCAAAAGATGGATGTAGAGGACCAGCCTCTATCAGTGATACTTTGGACATCCTTGCTCAGAAAGGAAGGAAATGAATTCAATTATAAACAGTTTCCAAACTTATTCATTAGAAATTTATGAATTTGATTTACAAGTCTGAACAGCCTAGAGTGAGTGAAGAAATGAAGAGAATATTACAACTATCTAAACAATGCAAAGTAGGAGGCTGGTACTTATATCAGAGACATATAAAATTAAGAATATTTGGAACAAATTTGTCCCCATATAAGTTACCTAAATTTTTAACCATTAGGGTTTTTGCATTGAAATATTTGAGACAATTTTTAAATGCAGATGCCATAAACTTCATGGCATCAAAGAAAAAGACTCAGTTCAAGTTGAAGAGCTAGATTGGCCCTTTCATAGTAAACAATAGGGAGGCTGAGAAAGAAATAGTTGTTGGGTGTGGAGCCTGATTATCTTGTTTACTTTGTATCACAACATTGGACCCCTGTACCTTAAAAGGGGCGGCAACACCGCCCATAATTAATCACTGTCGTGGGCGGTCTAGGGGGGGCAGCAGTGCTTTTCGAAGCCCCCCTCTGGCAGGGGCATTCAGGGGAAACGCCCCCGAAGCTAAAAACAGATGAAAATTTTCCTTGTAAAAGTATAGTAATTTCTAGTCAATCTGGGCCGTTCGTTAGGCAAATGATCTGACAGTAGAAATTATGTTTAGATTAGGGTTTTTTGCCCTAGAAGGCAACCCCTCCCTTTTATGAGGGCATTGTATTGCGGCTGTGCATTGTGCATGTATTCTCGGAGAGAGAAACAGAGAGGGAGACTGTGAGAGAGAACAAAAGATATTACAGCAGATCTGTTGTAGGTTTTGTCTCTTCATTTTTGTTGGATAATAGAAAGGAAGGACTGGCTATTCGGGGTGGACGTAGCCCAAACTGGGTGAACCACGTATATCTGTGTCTCTCTAGTTTTATGTGTCTTATGTGATTTTATTTTCCGCATATTTTATGTGTTGCATTGCTCTGTAATATTTAATTTTCTAACAACTGGTATCAGAGCCGAAGGTATATTTGGCTGATAAACTCGCAGGAAAGAAGGGTTCCTGGTTCGAATGGGAGCAATGGCGGACGATGGTAAGTTTAGGGTCGAGAAATTTAACGGCCAAAACTTCCCGCTGTGAAAGATGCAGATGGAAGATTATCTGTATCAGAAATATCTATACCTACCATTAAGCGGAAAAACAAAGAAGCCGGCGGCCATGACAGACGCAGAATGGAACATTCTCGATAGAAAGGCACTCGGAACAGTACGGTTGTGTCTTGCGGCATCAGTCGCCTTCAATATTTCGAAGGAAACAACAACAGAGGGTTTGATTCAGACGTTGGCGAAACTATATGAAAAACCCTCATTACTCAGTTCAAATGTTTCTTATGAAGCGAATATTATTTAATATAAAGAGATGTGGAAGGTGGATGCTGAGCAAAAGGATTTAGAACGTTAACTAATTTTCGATCGGTTAATTTCGTTGAAGGTAAACTTTAGTGTTTGGAGTGAGCTGTTGTTATTCATGAGACTCTTGCTCATTGCTAGGAGGTTGGAATGGTTTAGTAATGGCCATTAGTAACTCTGTCCTTGGATCTAGTACTTTCGTTTGATGATGTTGTTGGTGCTATCCTTGGTGAAAACCACAATGCGTGAGAAAAGCTCCGATAGAAGGTGAGACATCGGGGTAATGCTTTGAGTGCGAGTCTAGGGGAAGAAAATGGAAAGAGGAAAGAGCTCGGGATATAAAGCGATGAAATCAGAAGGTAGATCCAAGTCCGAGACGAAGAGGTTCTCTATAAGAATTGGAAAAGAAGGACACCTAAGAAAGGCTTGTAGATCTCGGAAGGAAAAGAAGGATACACACGGCAAGAAAACAATCATGAAGCAAATGTGACCGTGATGTGTTACAAGATGCTTTCATTCTTTCTTTCGAAAATGTTACTGATTCTTGGGTTGTAGATTCAGGGGCTTCATTCCATGCCACACCTGATAAGAAATATTTTCATGACTATGTTCAAGGAGATTTTGGACAAGTTCGTTTGGGTGATGATAAACCCTATAAAATTTTTGGAATGGGTAAAGTTCTTGTAAAACAACAGAATGGAAACCAATGGCTACTAAAGGAGGTAAGGCATGTTCCAGATCTGAAGAAAAATCTGATTTCAACAGGGCAGTTAGGTAGTGAAGGTTGTGTGACAACTTTCACAGATAAAACTTGGAAGGTCACCAAAGGAGCGCTAGTAATAGCAAAAGGTGAAAAGGTTGGTACATTGTATTTATGCAATGGTATTTCTAACTCTGTTAATGCTTTAACTTCCAAAGGAGCAGATGCAGCATTATGGCATCATAGGCTCGAACACATGAGTGAGAAGGGGATGAAGATTCTTCACTCGAGAAATTTGTTGCCAGGTTTGAAGAATGTTGATTTGGATTTCTGTGAAAATTGCATTTATGGAAAACAAAAGAGAGTCAGATTTCTCAGAGTTGGGAAAGAAAATAAGAGCGAAAAATTGGAGCTTGTGCATACAGATGTATGGGGACCTGCTCAGGTATCATCTCTCGGTGGCTCTCGTTATTATGTTACTTTTATTGATGCTAAAACATGATTTACTGGCTACCAAGGAATAAATAGTGTAATCTTTAAAGCTGGCTTTGTTCAAATTGAAAATGAAAGAACAAACATCTGATCTCAATAGCAGTGAATATTGCAGCAAAGAGTTTGATAGGTACTGTTTAGAGCATGGAATTCGTAGAGAGAAGACAGTTCCAAGGACACCACAAGAAAATGGTGTGTCAGAAAGGATGAACAGAACAATCATGGAGCGTGCAAGGTGCATGAGATTGCATGCAGGATTGCCTTTAAAATTTTGGGCAGATGCTGTAGATACTGCTGTTTATCTAATAAACAGAGGGCCTTCAAGTTCCTTGGATGGTGGTATTCCAGAGGAAGCATGGACAGGTAAAAAGGTAAACGACTCTTTTTTAAAGCCTTTTGGTTATGAGGCCTTTGTCCATATTAATAAAGAAAATAGAACAAAGCTTGAGGCAAAATCAAAGAAATGTACCTTTATTGGATATGGTGCTAATGATTTTGGTTATCGCTTATATGATTATGAAAATCACAAAATCATTAGGAGCAGAGATGTAATATTCAATGAAAAGGTCTTGTATAAGAATCATCTGCAGGAAAAGAAACAGGAAAAAGAAAGCAAGGAATACACGGTTCTTGATGAGATAACTGAAAAAGTAAAGGTGCCTGAAAATAATAATAATCAACAACCACAGCAGCAGCAACCACCACAACAGCAACAGGCACCTCAAACACCTGAAAGTGGTGTTAGAAGATCTACCAGGATAAGTAGACCCCCTAAACGATACTCTCCTTCATTATATTATTTATTGTTGACTGATTCTGGTGAACCTGAATGTTATGAAGAAGCAATGCGGGTTGAAAGTAGGAAGAAGTGGGAGCTAGCCATGGAAGAAGAGATGGAATCCTTAATGCATAACCAGACTTGGGACTTAGTCAGGTTTCCTGCAGGTAAAACTGCATTGCAGAATAAATGGGTTTACAGGCTAAAGGAAGAAGATGGAGGAAAACAGAGGTACAAAGCTAGACTTGTGGTGAAGGGATTTGCACAGAAGAAAGGTATTGATTTTGATGAAATATTTTCTCCTGTTGTTAAAATGAATTCAATCAGAACTATTTTAAGTCTTGTAGCAGCGGAAGATTTACATCTTGAGCAGTTAGATGTAAAGACAACATTTCTCCATGGAGATTTGGAGGAAGAGATATACATGCAGCAACCAGAAGGATATGAGGTAAAAGGGAAAGAAAAATTGGTGTGAAGGTTAAAGAAGAGCTTGTATGGCTTAAAACAGGCTCCAAGGCAGTGGTATCTAAAATTTGACAAGTTTATGTTTGAACAAGGTTATACTAGATGTCACTCTGATCATTGTGTTTATCTAAAAAGGCAAAATGATGGCAACTATATTATATTGTTATTGTATGTAGATGACATGCTTGTTGTAGGGTCTAACATGCAGGAAATAAATGTGCTCAAAAGAAAATTGGCAAATTCATTTGCAATGAAGGATTTGGGAGCTGCAAAACAAGTCCTTGGTATGAGGATAACTAGAGACAGGAAAAATCGTAAATTAATACTGTCTCAGAATGAGTACATAGGAAAGGTGTTGAAAAGATTTAATATGCACAATGAAAAACCAGTTAGTACACCTTTTTCTAGCCATTTAAAACTTAGTAAGGAGATGTGCCCAAAGACTCAAGAATACATGGATTATATGTCTAAAGTTCCATATGCATCTGCAGTTGGAAGCTTAATGTATGCAATGGTCTGCACAAGGCCTGATATTGCACATGCAGTGGGAGTTGTAAGCAGGTACATGAATAATCCAGGAAAAGAACATTGGATGACAGTAAAATGGATTCTCAGATATTTGAGAGGTACCACAAATCAAGCATTATGCTTTGGTGGTTCAAACATTGCTCTACAGGGATATGTTGATGCGGATATGGCAGGTGACAGAGATAATAGGAGGAGCACTACAGGATATGTATTTACTGTAGGTGGAACAACTGTCAGTTGGGTTTCAAAAATCCAAAGTGTTGTTGCACTTTCAACAACGAAGCCCCGAGTATGTTCTTTATCTGAGGCTAAAGTAAAGAAATTATTTAGTTACAAGGTTTATGGATGAATTGGGTAAGAAGCATGATATGGGCACACTATACGGTGATATCAGAATTGTTATTCATCTTGCAAAGAACTACTTTTGTTCCCGGGTTAACCTTATAAATTGCAGGCTATGTGATCATTGTGGAGATGAAGTTGAAGGGTGGAAAAAGATACAGGAGAGCCGAGAATCTGCCAAATATGCTAACAGATGCAGCTTGAGGAGAAAGCAGGAGACACCAGGTTCAATTTTTCTTGGATGGCGATGAGACAGAGATGCCAGTGCAGAGAGTCATTTTCCAGCAAATGAAGCAGCGGCGGAGTTGCTACAATCAGTCTCCAAGTGGGAGATTGTTGGGTGTGGAGCCTGATTATCTTGTTTACTTTGTATCACAACATTGGACCCCTGTACCTTAAAAGGGGCAGAAACGCCGCCCGTAATTAATCGTTGCCATGGGGGGTCCAGGGGGGGGCGGCAGTGCTTTTCGAAGCCCCCCCCTGGCGGGGGTTTTTGGGGGCAGCGCCCTCGAAGCTAAAAACAGATGAAAAATTGCCTTGTAAAATTATAGTAATTTCTAGTCAACCTAGGCCATTCATTAGGCAAATGATCTAACAGTAGAAGTTATGTTTAGATTAGGGTTTTTTGCCCTAGAAGGCAACCCCTCGCTTTTATGAGGGAATTGAATTGCGGTTGTGCAATGTGCGTGTATTCTCAGAGAGAGAAACAGAGAGGGAAAATGTGAGAGAGAATAGAAGATATTACAGCAGATCTGCTGTAGGTTTTGTCTCTTCATTTTTGCTGGATAATAGAAAGGAAGGACTGGCTGTTCGGGGTGGACATAGCCCAAACTTGGTGAACCACGTATATATGTGTCTCTCTAGTTTTATGTGTTTTGTGTGCTTTTATTTTCCGTATATTTTATGTGTTGCATTGCTCTGTAATATTTAATTTTCTAACAACTGGTATCAGAGCCGAAGGTATATTTGGCTGATAAACTCGCAGGAAAGAAGGGTTCCTGGTTCGAGTGGGAGCAATGGAAAACGATGGTAAGTTTAGGGTCGAGAAATTTAACGGCCAAAACTTCTTGCTGTGGAAGATGCAGATGGAAGATTATTTGTATCAAAAAGATCTATGCCTACCATTGAGGAGAAAAACAAAGAAGTCGGCGGCCATGACAGACGCAGAATGGAACATTCTCGATAGAAAGGCACTCGGAACAGTACGGTTGTGTCTTGTGGCGTCAGTCGCCTTCAATATTTCGAAGGAAACAACAACAGAGGGTTTGATGTAGATGTTGAGCGAAACACAGAAAAACCTAGGCCTCAAACAATTATTCTTATGAAACGACTATTTAATATGAAAGATATGGGAAAGGTGGATCTATTAGACCATTTAAATGAATTTAATACGATTTACGATCAGTTAAGTTAAGCAGGGTAAACTTTGTTGATGAAGTTAGAGCTCTGTTATTTTTGTGCTCATTTCCAGAAAGCTAGAATGGTTTAGTCATGGCCATTAGTAACTCTGTCTCCGGATCTAGTACTTTAAAGTTTGATGATGTTGTCGGTGCTATCCTTAGCTAGGAAATGCGACAGAAAAGCTCCGGTGAGACATCGGGTAATGCTTTGAATGCAGAGTCTAGGGGAAGAAGAATGGAAAAGGGAAAGAGCCGGGGATATAGCAGTAAATCAAAGAGGAAAGGAAGATCCAAGTCGGATCAGGATAGTGTGCTTGGTGTGGAAAGAAAGGACACCTAAGAAAGACTATAAATCTCGGAAGAGAAAGAAGAGACACATGACAAGAAAACAATCATGAAGCAAATGTGATAGGTGATGTGTTACAAGATTCTTTGATTCTTTCTTTCGAAAAGGTTACTAATTCTTGGGTTGTAGATTCAGGGGCTTCATTCCATGACACACCTGATAAGAAATATTTTCATGACTATGTTCAAGGAGATTTTGGACAAGTTCGTTTGGGTGATGATAAACCCTGTAAAATTGTTGGAATGGGTAAAGTTCTTGTAAAACAACAAAATGGAAACCAATGGCTACTAAAGGACGTAAGGCATGTTCCAGATCTGAAGAAAAATCTGATTATAAACGATTAAGCGATGGGGTGCTGCTGCAGATATTTGAAAGGGGGACTAGGAGGCGCAGTAGCAGCAAAAGGTGAAAAGGTTGGTACATTGTATTTATGCAATGGTATTTCTAACTCTGTTAATGCTTTAACTTCCAAAGGATCAGATGCAGCATTATGGCATCATAGGCTTGGACACATGAGTGAGAAGGGAATGAAGATTCTTCATTCAAGAAATTTGTTGCCAGGTTTGAAGAATGTTGATTTGGATTTCTGCGAGAATTGCATTTGTGGAAAAAAAAAGAGAGTCGGATTTCTTAGAGTTGGGAAAGAAAAGAAGAGCGAAAATTTGGAGCTTGTGCATACATATGTATGGGGACCTGCTCAGGTATCATCTCTCGGTGGCTCTCGTTATTATGTTACTTTTATTGATGATGCAACTAGAAAAACATGGATTTACTGTATTCAGAATAAATCTGATGTATTTGATACTTTCAAGAAATGGAAAGCTTTGGTTGAGATTGAGACAGGAAAGAAGTTGAAGTGTCTCAGATCAGACAATGGAGGTGAATATTGTAGTAAAGAGTTTGATAGGTACTGTTCAGAGCATGGAATTCTTAGAGAGAAGACAGTTCCAAGAACACCACAAGAAAATGGTGTGTCAGAAAGGATGAACAGAACAATCATGGAGCATGCAAGGTGCATGAGATTGCATGCGGGATTGCCTTTACAATTTTGGGTAGATGCTGTAGATACTTCTGTTTATCTAATAAACAGAGGGCCTTCAAGTTCCTTGGATGGTGGTATTCCAGAGGAAGCATGGACAGGTAAAAAGGTAAACTACTCTTTTTTAAAGCCTTTTGGTTGTGAGGCCTTTGTCCATATTAATAAAGAAAATAGAACAAAGCTTGAGGAAAAATCAAATAAATGTACCTTTATTCGATATGGTGCTAATGATTTTAGTTATCACTTATATGATTATGAAAATCACAAAATCATTAGGAGCAAAGATGTAATATTCAATGAAAAGGTCTTGTATAAAAATCAGCTGCAAGAAAAGAAACAGGAAAAAGAAAGCAAGGAATACACGGTTCTTTATGAGATAACTGAAAATGTAAAGGTGCCTGAAAATAATAATAATCAACAACCACAGCAGCAGCAACCACCACAATAGCAACAGGCACCGCAAACACCTGAAAGTGGTGTTAGAAGATCTACCAGGATAAGTAGACCCCCTGAACGATACTCTCCTTCATTATATTATTTATTGTTTACTGATTCTGGTGAACCTGAATGTTATGAAGAAGCAATGCAAGTTGAAAGCAGGAAGATGTGGGAGCTAGCCATGGAAGAAGAGATGAACTCCTTAATGCATAACCAGACTTGGGACTTAGTCAGGTTGCCTGCAGGTAAAACTACATTGCAGAATAAATTGGTTTACAAGCTGAAGGAAGAAGATGGAGGAAAACAGAGGTACAAAGCTAGACTTGTTAAAATGAATTCAATCGAACTATTTTAAGTCTTGCGTAGCGGTGGAAGATTTACATCTTGAACGGTTAGATGTAAAGACAACATTTCTCCATGGAGATTTGGAGGAAGGGCTGTACGGCTTAGCCGAAGGATATGAGGTAAAAGGGAAAGAAAAATTGGTGTGCAGGTTAAACAAGAGCTTGTATGGCTTAAAACAGGCTCCAAGGCAGTGGTATCTAAAATTTGACAAGTTTGTGTCTGAACAAGGTTATACTAGATGTCACTCTGATCATTGTGTTTATCTAAAAAGGAAAAATGATGGCAGCTATATTATATTGTTATTGTATGTAGATGACATGCTTGTTGCAGGATCTAACATGCGGGAAATAAATGTGCTCAAAATAAAATTGGCAAATTCCTTTGCAATGAAGGATTTGGGTACTCAAAACAAATCCCTTGCAGAATAACAGAAACGGAAAATCATGGAGTGCTTGTCTCGAGGCTGAGATACATAGAAAAGGTGTTGAAAAAGAGATTTAATATGCCTGATACCAAAACCGATTTAGTACACCTTTTGCCTATCCATTTAAACATAATAGGAAGATGTATTACAAATTAAGAAGACATGGATTATATGTCTAAGAAGTTCCATATGCATACAGGTTGGAAGCTTAATGTATGCAATGATGCACTGGGCACGATATTGCACATGCGGTGGGAGTTGTAAGCAGGTATATGAAAAATCCAGGAAAAGAACATTGGATGGCAGTAAAATGGATTCTCAGATATTTGAGAGGTACCACAAATCAAGCATTATGCTTTGGTGGTTCAAACATTGCTCTACAGGGATATGTTGATGCAGATATGGCAGGTGACAGAGATAACAGGAGGAGGACTACAGGATATGTATTTACTTTAGGTGGAACAGCTGTTAGTTGGGTTTCAAAAATCCAAAGTGTTGTTGCACTTTCAACGACAAAGCCGAGTATGTTGCTGCTACAGAGGCTAGTAAAGAAATGATTTGGTTACAAAGGTTTATGGATGAATTGGGTAAGAAGCATAATATGGGCACACTATACAGTGATAGCCAAAGTGTTATTCATCTTGCAAAGAACTCAACATTTCATTCTAGGACTAAACACATACATCTCAAGTACCATTTCATACGATCAGTATTGGAAGATGGAGAGTTGAAGCTGGAAAAGATACACACTAGCGAATCCTGCCGGATATGCTAACAAAAGTTGTAACCGAGGAAGAAAGCGAGAACATGCTCGAGTTTCAATTTGAGTCTTCAAGGATGATGACGGGTAAGCAGAGAAACAACCAGGTCCAAAGAGGAGTCATTGTCCAGCAAATGAAGCAGCGGTGGAGTTGCTACAATCAGTCTCCAAGTGGGAGATTGTTGGGTGTGGAGCCTGATTATCGTGTTTACTTTGTATCACAACATTGGACCCTTGTACCTTAAAAGGGGCGACAACGCTGCCCGTAATTAATCGCTACCATGGGGGGTCCAGGAGGGGGTGGCAGTGCTTTTCGGAGCCCCCCCCTGGCGAGGGTTTTATGGGGCAGCACCCTTGAAGCTAAAAACAGAAGAAAAAATGCCTTGTAAAATTATAGTAGTTTCTAGTCAATCTGGGTCGTTCATTAGGAAAATGATCTGACGGTAGAATTTATGTTTAGATTAGGGTTTTTTGCCCTAGAAGGCAACCCCTCGCTTTTATGAGGGCATTGTATTGCGGCCATGCATTGTGCATGTATTCTCGGAGAGAGAAACAGAGAGGGAAAATGTGAGAGAGAACACAAGATATTACAGCGGATCTGCTGTAGGTTTTGTCTCTTCATTTTTGCTGGATAATAGAAAGGAAGGACTGGCTGTTTGGGGTGGACGTAGCCCAAACTGGGTGAACCACGTATATATGTGTCTCTCTAGTTTTATTTTTTTTGTGCGCTTTTATTTTCCGCATATTTTATGTGTTGCATTGCTCTGTAATATTTAATTTTCTAACAAAAGTCAGACAATTATCAGAGTATCAGTTTCAAGGGAGTTTTCAATAGAATTATGATCCCCAAGGTTACCTCGGTGCTATAAGGGTCAAATGCAAGCTTCAACCTTTTATACATGACTCAAAACCACATATTGAGAAGTTTGCCAATCAAATGGAATGGGTGGAAAATACATTGATAAATCCTACTTATGATACAGAAACAGTGAAAAGGACAGATAATTCATAAACTATAATAATCACCAAACAATCAGAATGTTCAAACAAAAGAACCGGGAATGAAGAAGGCTATTGAGCAGAGGCCATTTCAGAAAAAAAATTCAAGATTATTTACAGTAAGAGGGCAAAAATGACTACTGCTGTAAAGAAAAAATAATGGAAATCGATGACACAAATGATCGGGGAATGAATGATGATCAGTCAACAAATCAGGAGGCCACTGTAATAGTTGATGAAGTTTTGACAAAATTGGAAAAGAACAGATTGCAGCAAATAAGAAGGGCAAGCAAATGATTGAAAAACGGGTCGATATTGAAATTCCCTCTTCCTCCAAAACAACACATTCAGACATCAAACAAAGGTACAAACAAATTAAGGAGAAAAATGAGGAGATCAAAAGAGAAATTTACTCACAATTTCTCGAAGAAAAGCTAGGTAACAAGGACAGACTATTGTTAGCATTTGATTATTCTACTAATAAAATGATCATGTCCTACCTCCAACCAAAGGTTGTAGATCCAAAGACAGTCTCAAACTACAACAAAAAATACTTTGAAGTTGATTCAGAGAATATCCATGAGCTTGATCAAATTGAACTTCATAGGCGTACATCTAAAATGATATATTCAAAAATAGTGGATAAGACTAGGAGTACTATTCAATTGCAAAACACCATTTTTAATATGCAGGACCAAATGAGGCTAGAAAAAGCCTCCTTGCAGGCAAAAGAAATAAGGATTAAGTCCTTAGAAGATCTAGTCCTTCAGATAGGAGTAGATCCATCAAACATACAGGTTGGTCAGAGCTTGATAAAGCAAAAGAATGATGATATCACTTCCTTGAGGAAACAGTTAAAACTTCCTCAACATGAATATCCTCAAGAAAAGGAAATCCTCCAAGAACAAACTGAAAAAACTTAAATGGCCAAGCTAATACTAAAACTCACTGCCCAATTCAAAGAGATGGAAGATCAGATGGACATCCTTATAAAATAAAAAGAAGCAGTAAAAGAGGCTGATGTGAAATTTACTCCCACTGTTATTCCTATAGTTGGCACAAATGTCCCTTCCACATTGGCAGAGAATTTAGACCCAAAAGTGCTACTGGAAACTGCAGTGTCAGTGCAATCTATAGACACTTTTTCCACAGGATCATCCACAACATAGGTACATCAAACAGGTGAAGCAGATGACATAGTAAAGGCCATGGAGGAGATGTCCCTAAAGAATAATGAGATAATAAATTTGAAAAAGACCATTCAAACACTTGAATCATCAAACAGGAATGCATTGATTACCTCTAAGGGACATGAACAAAGAGCAAAAATACTTGAAGAACAGGTAAAGATCTTGCAGCAGCAAGTGAATCTCAGTGAACAGGTGTCTTTCATCAAGAACTATCTTTGGACAAACATAATTCAAGGCATACATCTACAATGGACTTCAATTCAAATCATATATGAGCAAAGAGATTTACTTAAGGCAACACGGGTGGAAATTTAGAAAACAAAGGAAGAACTGGCTAATAAACCATCTCAAGCCTTAAATCTTATTACATTTTTAAACAGCAAAAACAGAGAGGAGCTTGAAGAATTGAAAATACAAGACAGGACTGAAACAATTCTTGAAATCAAAAAGGTCCTAAATAAAAGGAATATAATGAACAATTTGAAGGAAAAGTGTGAGGCCATGAATGTGTCAATAACAAAGTTTTTGGAAAAATACACGACATTGAAATAAGCAGGCCTCCCAGACATTCATGGCTTTAATGAAAAGCTAATGGTTCAAACAGATTATGACAAGAAGATCAGGGCCCATGCCAAGGAACAAATAAATAAGCCTCTGCCACAAGGTTCTCCAACTGGTAAAGTTGTCTTGGAGTACTTTGAAAACATATTTGTTCTACAGAATGAAACTAATCATATTTTCATTATCAAACCCAATTTCTCAAAGTACATTGATGCTGATGAAAGTTACCGAAAGTTGAAAAGTATGAAAATACCAAGTGCTCAACAATGGCAGGAATTCACAAATTTTTTATAACAACATTGGAGTAGAACAACAAAAAATACAGGTAAAGCAGTGAAGATTGAGAAGAAAAACAACTAATTTGATTATAGATTTTTTACTGTTGATAATCTCTTTTACAGCAGTAAAAAGTAAAAGGGAAACTCAAATATGACAATCAAGTGATATAACAGAGAATTGATTGTTTTTACCACAATAAAAATTTCCTTTTACAGCTGTTAAAAGGTAAATGTTGCAGTGAAAGTGTATCAGATTGATCAGCAGAGTCAAAGAGTATCTGAGAAGAAATCAATCATAAATTTGTACTATTGTAATTTTTCTATCTTACAGTAGTAAAAGTGATAGATGAACAAAGTAAAGAGTATCAGGAAGAAAAGTAGCGTTAAAGGATGTAAAGTGAAAGAGTATCAGTCAAGCAATCTACAAACAAATATCTTCCAAATATGCCAGCAAGCATGCACACCTAGTCAACAAAATTGTTTTGATTAGATGATGTTAGTTCTATTTTTTATAAATAAAAGGACAACTTGCTAAGTTGTTAAGCAGCTGTCCCTCTTAGTGTGTTAAGATATTTTATTTTCCTAGAGTTATTCCTAAATATCTCTAGGATATTTTTTAATAAACATTTGTATAAATACTTCAGTTTATGAAGTGTTTAGTGTGGAATAAAGTTGCTGAGATTATTATAGACGATTTTGCTGGTACTGTGGAGGCTCATGTGTTGATTTCATAGCAGCATTCTAGACAACAACCAACTGGACTTCATAACTCAGGATTGATGCGATAAGCTAATGAGTAAAGTGATTTCTTACTGTCATTGTTTCCTCCTCTGAAGTTTCATTCAATTTCATATATGTTGTTCAATCTAAATGGTTAATTAGGAATATTATTTCAGGATAAGTGTAAAAAACTCCCTGTCTTAACTACTTGATCATTTCAATGTTTTCTGTTGATTTTTGGACTTAGGAATCCTTAATTGCTCCTAGTCCTGTTTGACCCCTGCCTTCTTCCTCTTTTTCCTTATCAAAGGATCTTTCACTGCCCTTTATCCCTCTTAATCTGTCTCCAAGTAATCTTATTTCCCACCAAACTTTCCAAACAAAAAACCAAGTGCCCAATTATACCTAGCCTAAAATATCAATTCAAAACAAAGTTAAATCTGAAAGAGAGAGCCCTCTCTGAAATTTAGGAAGGCTAGATCCTAAATTTCCAAAGTAGGTTTTTGGTTACCCCTAGTTTTCTTTAACTATAAATACAAATCCCATGACCTAAGAAATTACTAGGGTGATAACAACATGCTCAAGGTCTTTTATTTTAGAGTTCAAGCGTCCATTGAGTTATTTTAGGATTTTTCCTAGGTCAAGAAGTCAAAATAGTCATCGTCATAAGTTGAAGACCCCATCAGAGACATTGTAACTTGTAAAGAAAATTATTTTTTTCATTAAAAGTGTCAAAATACCCTTCAAGACCAAGTTGACCTGGCAGTTGGGAAGTCAACATATTTTGAGGAGCCATGTCCACCTTGAGAAGCCTATATAAAGGAGGTAACTCGACCTCCTTGAGACACATTCATCATTCATTCATCCAAGCAAAGAAGAAGAGCACAAGGGCTAACAAAAAATGAAGAGGACAAAGAAGATTGTTTATGGGCTAATTCTTTCTCACAAGTGCGAAGAAGTGAAGCTAGGGTTTTCTACTTCAAGGTCGAAATTATCTATCTACTTGAGGAGGATCAAATATGTTGTAAGAAGGACCTACTAGGTCACCTTCTATCCCTATACAAGGAAGTAAGGCAATTGAAGCTATTGGGAGGCCTTGGAAGGCTAATTTCACTCACATGTGTGGATGCAGTAGCAGTTGTAGTGGGGCAAAAATTTCAGACCTGCAGCAGAGGCCGAAATTGTGAAGTTGGGAGGTCAAAGTTGTTCTGTTGGAAGAGATTTGACTGGGTTTGACTTAGACAAGGGAAGCACATCATTAGGAAAGTTTGGACTTGGTCTTGGAAGGTATTAGTCTTGGTTTAGAGGCCTTGGAATTTGTCAATTGAAGAATCTATAAGAAGAGAGATTTTGCGAGTTTTCCTCTCAAGTGGAGAGGTTTTGGCCTTGGCTTGCACCCTACATTTTGTGTTCTTGTGTACTATCTTTCTTTTTTTTTTGGTATTCTTTTGATGATATACGAACATAATAATAAGTGAAGAAGCTAATAAGTAAGAAAAAGTAAAAAGAAATCACAAGCAGTTATCATAGAAAGAGAAATCAACACATTTATTGCCCTATATATTTCTCAACCAATAAAGGCAAAAAAATAAGACCAAGGTCATGGGACACATATTCCAAGCTGAATGTTGGGAAAAAACATCCTAGCAGGTGTCATTTTTGGTTTATTTATGGCTAGGGAAATTGGAAAAGGCATTGGCAAAGGCAAAGAGGCAATAATTGGTATTTATTTATGAAAATAAAGAAAAATAGGAGAAAAGGGAGATGAAGGGACACAAATTTGCATGAGAGAGAAATTGAAGGAAAAATGAAGGAAAATGAAGAAAATAGGGGCTCAATTATAAAAAGGCTTTTGAGGATCAATTCACAACTTTTTTTCAGTTAAGTTTTGGCTCTCATTCACTATTGTGCACTTAGAGCATTCTTGGAGCACTCCAACAATGGAGAAAGTAAGGCAAAGGAAGGACAAGGAAAGCACATAAAGGAGAAGGAGAAGTAAGGAAGGTTGGATGAACAACTTTAGCAAGAGTATTTTGTAGGTAACAGGTTGTATGTGTGATTTCCTAGCTGATGTGTGAATGCATGGTGCATGCATTGGTTTATTTGGATCATTTATTGGCATTGGCATGGTTTTTGTCGAGTTGACAGTGGTTTCAACCTTTCCTTTCCATTTGTTGGATAGCCATGGTGTGACGAGATTCTTTTATGATTGAGCTTTGGATTGTCAAAAGGTTTTGGAACCAAGTGAGGTGGTCTCAGAAAAATTCCCAAGGGTTGGGGGTGGAAGTGGTTTAATCTTCAGGAAGCTCTTGACAGGTGGGTGGAGACAGACAAATTCCAAGTAATGGTGAAGAATATCTGAGGCTTCCAAGATTGTTTGGGTTTCGTGATCTCTTAACTGGTTTTGGTGAGATCGTGATAGCATGACGGTGGAGGTGGTTTACTCTCTGGGAAGTCCTAATTGTTTATGTCTTGATATCCCACATTCATGCTTGGAATATGGCACAAGAGTGATTGGATGAAATAAAGATTTGGTTCAGCCCAATCTATGGTTGGGTGGTACGTAGAAGTCCCTAACTTGGTTGGATTTTTCATAAGTTAATAAGAGTTATTTTTCCTATTGTAATCTATGAGCACTTTAGTTATTATTATGATTTTATGGTTGTTCTTTCATGGTTAATATTATGGTTATATGTTGGTTATAAGCATGGTTCTATAACATGTTCTAGTTATCGCTCTTGTTGTATTTCATAATTTGATGGATGGTTGATGAATGCATGGACTAACTAGTGTGGTTGCAGCTACTAGAGAGGGCTTTAGACCTTCTCAGTGATTTTCAGCTAAATTATAAAGATTTACACTTAGATATGCATTCATGACTTGTATCTTACATGTTTACCCTGTGTTTGATGAAATTCCTAGTATGTTTTGGTCTATCTAGGTCATGTTTTTGACTCAAGTTTGTATGTTCAACATTTTCATTATGTCATTTATGATTCTGAGAAATCTCGAGCAGTTCTGGGTAGGTTGGACTGGAATTGTATCTCAGATTTCGGGACCACACCCTTTGAACTGAGCAAGTTGGGTCATAATCGCATGGAAGTAGTGTTATGCATGCAGTTGGAAGCCTTCAACATCACCTAGGCCTTGTCATGCATGCGATTAGGAGTCTAGGTTAGTGAAAAGGAGTCCCAACTCAGGGTTTGGTCACCTGGGGTGGTTCTTGGGCTCCTGAGTGTTTTGTAGACCGTGCAAGATGTTAATTGGTGGTCAGTAAGTCTCAGTTGTAGATCCCACTTCCTTAATTGGAGCTAGGAGGGCAGGTCATGTCATAGTGACACTACTTCACATTTACCTGGAGTGCTTGTAAAAGTGGGTAAATGTGGGGAGGGGGTGTTATAGTCGAAATGGATGTGGCCCACCAATGAAAACTTCATGATTTTTAGGGAGTCACCCTATACATTATGAGTTGATAGATGTTTGGAGCCTCTCCTATACTTACAATGCATTTTTAGCAGTCATAAAGATTTGAGGGCCTACCACATCATTGGGGTGGTTAAGTAGTGAGATACATTAATGAGTGTTGAAAGAACTAAACACCCTGGCCTACACACCATATGATAAGTTTCATATGATCTTGCTTCCAATATCTAAGGACAAGAGCCCCCATGAATGCAAAAGTGATGGCTAGGAAATTTATTATGTTTTTTTAGTTTGACAATGATGAGGCTACATCATGGTCATGTCCAAGAATAACACCCAAATAGGGCAAGGAATTGAACCAATGACTTAACATCTAGGAGTGTCTTAACAACACACCTGATCACCGTCCATCCTAGACCCCGTGGACAAGGAAATAATTATCATTGATCTTAAGCTTATTGTTACTGGTTGGCGGCCTATCCCTAAGGATGAATCCATGATTTAACATTAGGATCCTCCTTATTATTGCATAATGTCATTAGACCTTCTTTGTTTATGGGCCATAAGTAATTTGGTTATAAAAAAAATTTGTCTATTTTTTGAACTAAATATTTAATGTGAATGTCAAAGGGGTTGATCTTAGTATAGTGGCCTCTTTGGAGTGTAATCAACCAAATTTTGAGCTTAGCAAGTGCTTATGGTGGTTGAAATGGTAATTGTTTTTTTAGTTATAAAAAGTTTATGCACTTTTCTTATTTGTATTAATTATCAAGTTATACGTTTATATAAAAATTATGTTTTCTAATTTTTTCTATGTATTTAAAAGTAGTGGTTTTAAAGAGTGCAGTTAAACTACTCAATATTATTTTCTCTTTTTTGAGCATTTTCAGTTAATTTTACTCAGAATCTAGTAGATATTTTTTAGAATCCTTTGAGCTATCTAATTTGTAAAAATTGCGAGACCTAAATTTTTTTTCAAAACATTAGATAACATATTTTAAACAAAAAAAAATCATAATCTTACCAAAAATCTTATCATTAAATTCAAAAAAAAAAAAAAATCAAAATTATCAAATAATTAAACTATTTCTATATAAAACATTCTATACAATAAAAACTTTCCTAAACCAAAAACTTTGTTAAACCAAATACTAACTTGAAAGTCTCATTCCCTTTATTGATAGGTTACTATACTCAATATAACTTAAGTATCAATATCACCTCTCTTGTATCCACAATAATATCAATATCATAATTTACTAACTTTTATAATTTTAATTTTATAGCATATATTAAAAAACCATTTTTTATAATAAAAAAATTCATTATTATTAACTACTATATTCTAATATTAACTCAAGCTTATAACCATTTTCATAAAACTATTTCCACTTATCTATTAGTGGGAAAGTAAAGTAAAAGCTAAGATGCTAATTTAACAACCCAATTCCTTAGGAATGAAGTACAAAACGAATATTTTAAGTATTACCAGTTTGCTTTGGTAGTTTTACAGATTGTATTGCAAAATGTATTTGGTTTATTAATGACAATTGAGTAAATTATATTAGCAAATTTTGTGCAAGATTATAAGAGTCTTATGAGTAGTATTTTTTATAATATAATTTAGAATTTATCGGTCTCTTTTGGTCTAGTTCAATTACATATATTTAAAAGATTATGAAATTATAGATATTATAAAAGATGTTTTAATATTAAATAACTTTTAGTTATTATTTACAAAATTTGAAGAGGAGCATCTAAATTGTTCATTTAAGGTTATGATATTGGCATATACAATTTATGTGGGCCTAATGGTTAAGAACATGCATTTTCTTTTAAGAAGTTATGAGTTTAGAATCAGAGGGGGTAGAGTATGTAGCCTTCGTAGATTTAGCAGTCAAATCGTTGCGTAGAGGTCTCATACACCAATTTGGTAATATCTCACAAATAAGAGGATCTCATACACCAATTTGGTGTCTAGCTTGGCCGTGACCTTAAAATTGGATAATAATAATATCCCACAAACAAGGGGGTCTCATACACCAATTTGGTGTCTAGCTTGGCCGTGACCTTAAAATTGAATAATAATAATAGACGAAACAACTTGGTCTCATACACCAATTTGGTGTCTCACTTGGTCGTGACCTTAAAATTGGATAACAATAATAATAATAGATGAAATAACCTTTTTCACCGGAATTCACCAAAAATCATAATATAATATCAAGATTTTTTGTTATTTAAAATACAGTTTTGAATGCATAAATGTATTCAACACCCTGAAAAACCTCTGGGGCACTTGAATTATGCAGATTAAACAATTTAAACTCAAGTTTTCACTAGAATTATGCTTCTGGTAATATGATTTCAAGATTTTTTGTTATTTGAAATATAAATTTGAATGCATTAATGTATTCAGCATCCTGAAAAACCTATGGGGCACTCGAATTATGCAGATTAAATGATTTAAAATCAAGGTTTTAAAAATATATGTCAGATTTTGATTAAAATTAACCAGAAAAACGGTTGTGAAAAAAAGTTATTTCATCTATAAATTAGAATACACCTATAATATTTACCATGGAATTTACTTGGGTCAAGTCCAAAGATCCCACTGATTCTACATGGACAAAATTCTTAGAAGATGTCATTAGCATGGAATTTCCAGCTCCTCCATGTTGTTTTTCCTGAAATTTTGCTAGCGGTTACTTCAATCCTTCTCTGGAATTAAATTCTCAGAAGATACCATTGCCTTGGAATTTCCAGCTCCTCAGTGTTGTTTTTCCCACATTTTTTCTGGTTGTTACTTCAGTCCTATTTCCATTTCTAATTCTTGGACTTTGTTCCTTTGGGTCGTAATATTGCCGAATAATGAGTTTGTTTGGCTTGAAAGATTCTCCACCCGCTTGCATAAGATGATTTCTAGTTGTGTTGAAGCTTTTAGGTTTTTTTTCATAGAATGTTGAAGCTTTCAATTTATCCATGTACCCTTACCGCTGCTACACTTTTCTGCCATTTCTCTTGTAAAGAGATATTACCAAGTGAATACACTGAAGTGGCTGCTAGAAATATCCGGCTCTACAATTCTCAAGTGCCAAGTTGGGGTCCCTCTTTTTTAGAGAATGTTAAAGCTTTTAGTTTATCCATGTACCCTTGCCACTGCTACACTTTTATGCCATTTCTCTTGCAAAGAGATATTACCCAAGTGAATACACTGAAGTGGTTGCTAGAACTATCAGGCTCTACGATTCTCAAGTGCCAAGTTGGGGTCCCTTTGGTATGTTTAGGTTTCTTGGCTCATTCGTGTAGGTTTTGCATAGAATTCTTTATTTCACCTTTCATGGACTTATTTATAAGTCGAATCAGGTTGATTATTTCATGATTATAGATTATTTCATGATTATAGATTAGAGGCTTCTGCGATTTTTATTGTGTGTAGAATTATTTTTCGAATCCATCACATATATTAATGTTTGTATCGATGTTTCGAACCACCCTTTGTTGTTCATCATTATGATAGATCAATATGTGTTAGTCAGATCTCAACAAAATGTATAAATAAAGGTAAGTGAAAAAGAACGGATGAAAAAAGATAGATAGCCGACCTAAAATGATAGGTTATAAATTTGCTCCATATTTAATTTTGAATTTAAACTATTAATCAATTTAATTTTTATTAATAGTAAAACTAATAATGGTTAGAAACATTTCATAATTAACATTTATTAAAATTTTATAATTAATAATTAGAAATAATTATTGATAAATATTATTACAAATTATTAATTATTTTTTTTTGTAAATATGGTAGGCCCATTCTATTGACTATTTATCTTTAAACAGCAGGTTACAAAATTAGAAGTTTCAACTGTTGCCTCAACCTGCCCGAAGGAAACCAGGTCTGTTGGCCATCTATATGCATGAAATGCGTTCCAAAACTGGAAGAGTTTCATTGTTCTATGTCCTACATTAGCTAACTGCTCCCAAATATTGCTATCTAACTGCTGACTTTTACTTATATACCCTAATCCTAAAAACATTCAACATCAGTAAAAGAGTAATTAACCATCTGAACTTGAAACAGGAGCTGGGTCTTTAAACGTAGACCCGGGCATGTCCACTTGTTGCAGTTGTTGTAATTGTTTTTCCATGCGGGCTACTTTGTCATCCAATCTGTTCATTCTGTCTGCTGTCTGATATTGGGTGATTTTGATATGCGAAAGCTGGTCCTGCATATCCTCCAGTTTTTCCATGATTCCGGCTTCCATCTTTGCTACATCCATGCTTTGCTTGCCCGGGGGAAAGCTTTGCATGGCTTTTGCTAACAGACATTTCATAGTCCAATATGTATGAATGGTTTGCTAGAACAGAGAGAGGCGACCTCTGGTATTCGCTGGATCCTTGATGAAATCAAGCGCATCTTCTTCTGCTGCAATATCTTCTGGTTCCATTTGAATCTCCGTTTCCCATCCCCTAATTTCCTGCCTTGTCCTGGAGGTGTTCCTTTGAACATAACTATCAAGCAGCGTTTCCATCCTTTCCTGGGTCGATTTCCTTCCACGTTTCTTCGGCTTTGGTTCTTCTTGTATTAGCTGCTTTCCTTTCCCAGATTGATTGGTTGACCGACGTTTCCCCATCTTTCCTTGGTTATGAAACTGTAACATACATATATAATAGACTTTAGTTAAAGCCCAAATCCCATCAGTTAGCCAAAGTTCCATACCTGCTTGCTGAATATGGTAAGGAACACCACCACTGCCAGTGGCCACATTCCTACCCGCAGAGCCGTAGATCCACTGTCTGCCAGTCTTGTATCGAAGAACAGGTTTAACATTACTGAAAGCAAAAGGCTTGGGGGGCACTTTGAAAGCACAATTGGGGTTCCTCTGCGTCAAAGGCACAGAGTACTGGGCCAGGGTTCTATTCATGAGCCTAAACTTTGAATTTCTGAACTTATAATATAACCTTAGGAAATTAACACAGACATCCACATGTCCAACCAGACTGACTATGGAAAACTGACACTTGAACTCCCTGCTTAAATTGGCATTAAGGTTTGAAGGTAGGTCGACTCTGTCCTTTACTCTACGAATGACACAACACAGGATGACACAGCATGTTGTTCTGATATGGAAGATAACCAGCTTGTTAGCAGCATTGGGGAGGTGGGTTTTGCCTTGCCTGGCGGTCGCTTGAATGCAGGGGTCCCTAAAACATGGTTCCACTCTTTTTTGGGTAGACAAACCTGACTCATAAGTTACAGTACCAGTATAATCAATCAAAATAAACCGCCAACACTTCTGGGCAATAACGAGATTATCCATTATGAGCAGAGAGAAGAGGTTTTGAACATACCACCACCCAGTCGACTTCCCGAACAATGCCCGACTGCGCGTCTTCTCCTTCAGCCTTGCTCCAGCGTTTGCATGCAATAAACATAGCAAGCCCGCTTGGAGAGGGTTAAAGAGGAAACTTACCATGCAAGGGTGAGGCTGTCCTCCGCCTGACAGCACAGCCTGTCTAACCTGCAAAGCTATTAAACTCCGCTCGTTCCTATCCTGGCATTGATCATGATCCCAATGATCCATTATTACCTTAAGTTGCCTCGTACCAGATCCCGCCGTCAACAATTCGGAGGTTGATGCTAAGCCGCCAGATGTTCACCCCGATCGGGGGACAAATTATTAATTATTAATGAATATTACCACTTAAATTTTTTATAATTGATAATGATTGATTATTATTATTATTATTATTATTATTAAAATCTTAATAATAAATAATTAAATAATTAATCTTTAATAAGAATTAGTTGTTAAAATTAAGATTAATAAATTTTTATTTTTATTAGAAAAAGGAGGAAATGAGATAATAATAATTGAGAATTAATAATTTTATTCATCATTAATTTGAATTAAATTAATAGTAAAATTGGGGTTGATAAATAACTAGATTTAAGGTGATCACTGAGCTGAATTTTGGACTGACAAGGTTGATACAAGAGAGGATCACAGTCAAAGATGATTATCAAGATATGAATGGAGAAGTGAAAAATGTACAGATAATAAATGAGGAAGATGAGATACGAGGAACAGAGAAGTTAGGAGTAGGTGGGATTGGTGATCAAAGTAGGAATCCAATTCCAGCAAAGAACAGGTATGTTGAGAACTTAGCCAGATGGGAATCCCACATCGCTGCCAAACCACTCGATAATCCTGCAGAGTCAACTGCAATCAATTTCTAATCTGGGAACATAGATCAAAATTAAGAGGAATTCTGATAAGAAGAAGACATAGTCTCCTGAATGAGCACAAGAAAAGGAGAGAAAGCATGGAGAAAGTTCCTGAGGTAAACAGATTTAAAGTAATACCCCAGTCCTCGTAAGTTCAATGAGATGCATTGCATCATGTAAAATCTCAATCGGGCGTCAATGCTCTAAGAACCTGGTTAAAAACAGTGGTAATTGGAACGTACCATAAATTCCCTGAATCCAGATCAAGGACAGAACCTGCATGAGGTATCTCTCGCATTTTTTTTATCACCAACGACCCTTTTTTTCCTCACTGTAAAATTCTTGGCAGAGGAAGGGTTGATGGAGATGTGAGGAGATATGGTGGAGCATGAAGGGATGGTCAAATGCTCCAGGTCCAAATGTGGGTTGGTATGAAAAAACCGAAATTCGTTGCCAACGAAATTATGGGGAGATAGGTCAGGAGGTGGATTAGTCGGAGGAGAAGGGTGATAGGTAATAGGTGGTAGTCGTTCACCAGAGGATGACGAGTCCAGGAGAATAAGGGTGTCAATAGAGGAAGGTGGATTAATAGGGTTATGTGTGTATGCGTGATATGGGAGAAAATAAGTCAATACAGGCTCCGCGGAGGAAGGTCGACGTATCAGCGAGGTGGAGAGGGAATTCGATATATCAATGGTCGTCACACGCGACGGGGACGAGACCACAAATTCAGAAGATGGGAGGAGAGTGAAAGTAGAGGAAGGAAGAGAAGAATCCCAACAACATGAAGAATATATAGGAGGTGTAGGTGTACCTAGGAGTTTCCATCCAGGAGGGGATGTATTTGACATCGGTTCATCTGAGCGCGGGTTGTCCCAATGGTTAAGATGTGGTCGGTGAGCCAACTTCGAAAACCTTCTAGGAAAATTTTGTAGCAGATGTCCCGTGTTATGACACAAATGGAAATAAAACAGAATGTTCCAGTGGTCCAGTCGTTGTCGGTGCACAATGTGACCCCAAGCCAGGTCAATATGAGGCAGGGAACCCCAGAGAAACAAAGTTCAACCAATAGCCAGGCGACTCGCTTGTCCTGAACACCTAAGAATTTGGGGTTAATGAAAATGAATTTCCCAATTGAATTTCCAATGGAGGTCAGTATATCCTGCGTCCAGTACTCCAGCGGAAACCCCGAGAGCTTCACCCACACCAGGTGATTATGTGGCATGTACCACATTGGATTTAAACCAATGTACTAGTGATGAATAGACATAAAACACCAGCTGCAAGCCAGGGATGCTACAGAATACATTTCAAGTCAACATGTGAAATAAAATGAAGGCTATACCACCCATTCATCAATCTGAAAAACTTAGGTGGATAACCTAGAATCAATGTCCATGTATCAGTCACCCATTTCACCATATCACGTCCCTTGTGCCTGTTAAAATGCCACCTTCCTACAAGGGGGCGCTTCTGCAGGCTAACAGACTGATCCCACATAAAATCATACCTGAAACTGAGTAATCGGCCCTCTGTCGCCAACTTGAATGGTTTAGAATGATGATGAGACGAATTCCCACGACTCAAATTCCCAACAACCACTGAATGCACATCCCAAGTTTGTGTCTTTGCATGAGTTCCATTTTTCGCCCCTGATACCACCCTCACTGGGGAGGAGAAAGTATCCATAGGTGTAAGTGAATTAATACCCAAGCCAACTTCTGCAGCCGAAGTGGCATTGATAAGAGCCTCATGAGAGGTCTCATGAGACCCCAATGATGCCAGGTAGGCATCCAACCCGACCATGTAAGCCATGTGGATTGTAATCATAACCCTAGTCAATAAGTGATGTCTTATAGGTTCAAATACAAGCAGGTTGTAAGATAAATCCCGAAAACGTTGATGACGCCACATTAATGCAACAACTAAGAATAGTCTAGATCTGTGACTCTCGATGTTATCACCAAAAAATCCAACCCAAAAAGAGTAATGACACAATACGACATTAGAGCACAACTGATAGGTTATCCCATTAGGAGATGATCTTCATTCAGATCCCAATGTCAATGCTAGAAAAACATAAAGACAATGTAAATGTGGCTCATTTAGTGGTTGTAGTTAGTACTTGGAGACATGAAGACCGGTACTCCCTAGATATCGTGATCCAAAAATCCCTCAATGTAATCTAGAAATGTGCACCCACATTTATTATGTGTGTGATTCAAATTCCATGTTGCCAGAAAAAGGTCCTATAAAATAAAGTACTAAATATTAGCCACTGGACTCAATGGAAAAATTTTGAAAACGTTTTGTTACCCCATTGGCTCAATCATGTTGGAATTTTGAATAATTCCAGAACAAATAGTGGAGAATAAGATTCCCTTCTTTAACACAGAGAAACTATTTAAAATTGCATTCACAGTGACAGAGTTTCCACATAAAAAAAACTTCTATTCCATAAAAAAACTTATACAAATTCTCACTCAATACAGAGGGATTACAAACGTGACTGCTGCTACAACACAGTGCACAGAGAACACCTTACTGTCTCTCAAAAAAAATAAAAACACTTTGTCTCTCTAAAAATATTCACTATTGTGTATACTCTGTTTTTTTCTTCCCGCACTGATGTGCATACATAAAAAAAAACTCATTGTGTATTACAACAATACAATTTTTTGTCTTTTTCAATGCGCTGGGCATATATATATGAAACTTTATAATATAATATATATATTATAAATATCTTATATTTATAATATATATATATAACCAAATGTTAAAACAAGTATACTGCGGTAACAAAACATTTACTGAATGTAAAATATTTAAAAGAAAAAACTTACGTGCTAGAATATAAAATTAAGTTCAAACTATATCAAGGTTAAAAATGTAACTTTATTTCCCTTTTGTTTCTTTTGTTATGCTTTTCGGGGGCTCCATGGAGACCATTCTCCCCAGCTCTCATACCCCCGCGGAATTGCTTTGCTGTAGTGTAAAGTGTGGGCCCAGCTGAGTATGACGTCAGCTGCTCCATGGGTCTCCACTCATCCAGCTCCTTGGCCTTTCTGACCCCCCCGGAAAGTCTTGCCGCCTCAACTCTTAAGTGTTGTTGTGTGATAAATGGAGTTGGAAGGGAATTGAATATGGTGGTTGCTGCAGATATGAATGGAGCTTCCACCGTCTTCAACTTACCATCAACAATTACTTCGCCGCCTTTTATTCTTTTCTCAATTGAATTCTGCTATGCTGTGTTATCTAGGCAGTTGGAAATTAAATTCCAACACTCCCCCTTAATTTCAACTGTTGGGTTTTCCTGCATACCCAAGCATTTCTTGAAATGTTCAAAGCTTTTCTACGCAAGTGGCTTTGTGAGGATATCTGCAAATTGATCTTCTGTTCTGCAATGTTGCAAAACTATCTCACCATTGTTAACCAATTCACGTATGAAGTGAAATTTGGTGTCAATGTGCTTTGTCCTTTTATGAAAAACTGAATTTTTAGACAATGCAATAGCAGAGCTATTGTCACAAAAGATCACTCTCCCTTTTACCTGTTCTTGGCATAAACTTCTCAACATTCTTCTCATCCAAACTGCTTGACACGTTGCTGCTGTAGCTGCCACATATTCTGCCTCTGCTGTAGACAACGCTACAATGGGCTGTTTCTTAGAAGACCATGAAATGGCTCCTGAACCCATGTGAAAAACATAACTAGAAGTACTTTTCCGGTCATCAATACTTCCAGCCCAATCACTGTCAGTGTATCCAACTAAATCTGAACATTCTGAAGCAGTATATAAAATACCAAACCTTTTTGTACCTTTAACATACCTCAGAATTCTTTTTGCTGCCTGCCAATGTACATCCTTTGGCTTTTCCATGAATCTGGAAATTAAACTAACAGCATGCATTATGCCTGGCCTAGTTGCAGTCAAATACATGAGGCTGCCAACTATGCTCTTGTATAAACTAGGATCAAAATCCTTGCTACTGTCCTCTCTGCTGAGTTTTAATCCCATCACTGTGGGAGTGATCGCTACTTTGCTTTCCTGCATGTTAAATCTTTCCAGCACTTCATTAACATACTTTGCCTGTGAGATAAAAATCCCATTTTCATCTTATTCTACTTCTATTCCCAAGAAGTATTTCAACAAGTCCATATCAGTCATTTCAAATTCTTCTTTCATGACTGTTTTAAAATTTTCAATAAGATAATCATCATTACCTGTGAAAATAACATCATCAACATATAAAACAACTATCAATATTTTTCCATCTTTTTCTTTGATGTAGAGGGTGGGTTCTCCCTCACACTTTTCAAATCCATTTTCCAGTAGATAGGAATCTATCCTACTGTACCACGCTCTTGGTGCTTGCTTCAACCCATAAAGAGCTTTCTTCAACTTGCACACTTTGTGCTCTTGGCCTTTCTTTTCATAGCCGAGAGGTTGTTCAATGTAAACCTCTTCCATTAACACTCCATTTAGGAATGTTGACTTCACGTCCATTTGGTAAACTTTCCACTTGTTTTGTGCTGCTATGGACAACACTGCTCTCACGGTTTCCATTCTAGCAACCGGTGCGAAAGTTTCCTCATAATCTATCCCATGCTTCTGCTTATAACCTTTGACAACAAGCCTTGCCTTGTGTCTCTCTATTTTGCCTTCAACATTACTCTTGGTCTTGTAGACCCATTTAACACCAATGACATCTTTACCTTTTGGGAGTTCAACCAAATCCCAAGTTTTGTTTCTCTCTATGGCATTTATTTCCTCATCCATAGCTTCTATCCATTTCTCATCCTTGATAGCTTCTTCGAAATGAACAGGATCATCAACATGAAAATATAAAGCAAACAAAGAATTGATACCTTCATTAGCTATATCTTGTTCATAAATATCTTTCAAACTTCTGAATTTCTTACCTTTTTCGGTAGATGTACAAATGTTTGAAGAAGCACTTGAATTTCCTCCTTGTGGTGTGCTTGGAGAAGCACTTTCATTTCTCCTCAAGGGTGTGCTTTGCTGCTCTCTTGTTGGCGTTGCTGTTTGGGGATGTATTTCAGCCAACTCATCATCATTTTCATCATGAGATAAACAGTGTTTAACATTCACTGTTTTCTCTATGCTTCCATCCCAAGCTTCCTCTTCAATGAACTGAACATCTCTGCTCACAATAAACTTCTTGGTGGATGGGTTATACAACCTATAGGCCTTGGATTCCTCACTGTATCCAATGAAAATACATTTCTCCCCCTTGCTGTCCAACTTCTTCCTTAGCTGATCTGGAATGTGTGCATAAGCCACACATCCAAAAACCTTCATGTGTGTGACACTTTGCTTTGTGCCACTCCATGCCTCTTCCGGCACTTTGTTCATAATTTCTTTTGTAGGGCATCTATTTAGAATGTACGCTGCACAATGTACAGCTTCAGCCCAATAATCATTAGGAAAATGCTTTGCCTTTAACATACTCCTTGCCATGTCCATTATGGTTCTATTCTTCCTTTCGGCTACTCCATTTTGCTGCGAAGTATATCTAGTTGTAAACTGCTTATGAATACCATTTTCTCTACAAAAACGTAGAAAATATTTAGAGATATACTCACCTCCTCTATCAGTCCTTAGGACTTTGATGTGCAGCCCACTCTGGTTCTCAACAAGTGCTTTGAAATTGCGAAAATTTTCAAACACTTCACTTTTGTTTTTCAAAAAGTAAACCCAAGTTTTTCTTGTAAAATCATCTATGAATGTTAACACATAGTGGCTGCTTGCAAGCGATGGAGTTTGCATCGGTCCACACACATCTGAGTGGACAATCTCTAAGGGTGCTTTTGCCCTTATGCTTTTCCCGGAAGGAAAACTTTCTTTGTGTTGTTTCCCAAGAATACAACCTTCACAAAGGCTGTCCGGTTTCTCTATCAATGGTAAACCACTTACCATTCCTTTTCTGTTCAACAGATTAAGACCTCCAAAGTTGAGATGTCCAAATCTCAAGTGCCATAACCAATTATCATCTTTTGGTTCGCTTTGGAAAGCCTCTTGTGCAACTGCTGCTTTCTCTTCACCATTCTTCAAATCTGCTCTCATTCTAAGAGGGAACATCATGTTCCTTGTCATCTTCACTTCAGCAATACATTGTTTGTTGGGTGGTTTTTCCATGATGGTACAAACATCATCCTCAAAAAATACATTGTACCCCTTATGGACAAGTTTTCCAATGCTTAAGAGGTTGCACTTCATTCCTGGAACATAATAAACATCTGCTATGGATTTCTTTGCACCTAATCTTGTTAAAACATTTACATTTCCTTTTCCCATAACATAAACTTTGCTATCAGTTCCTAGTGTGACTTGTGATTGCACACTCTCATCTAACATAGAAAACATTGCTAAGTTTCTTGTCATATGGTTACTACAACCGGAGTCTAGAAACCATAAATCCTCATTCTTTTCTTCAGCCATATTACAAGCTAGAAACAAATTATTTTGGTTGACATTTTCTCTAGTGAAATTTTCACTAGTTCTATTTGCCATATCTTGCTGCTTCTTTCTACATTCATTAGCATAATGACCATATTTCTTACAATGGTAACATTGGACATTAGACTTATCATACCTCTGTCCTTGAGCATTCTGCTGACCACTCTGTTGGCTGCTGCCTTGGCCTTGACAGTGATTTTGACTGTTGCACCTTCCATGTGAATGTGAAGGGTTGTTCCTTCCACCTCTGTTTTGGCTTCTGCCTCTTCCTCTTTTGTTTCCTCTGCCTTGCCCTCTTCCTCTTCCGAAAGACATCTGGGTCTTAAAGGCATGCTCCAGAGATGAGTTTTCACTCCTACCCAATCTCTGTTCATGGGTCATCAGTGATGCATGTAGTTCATCCACTGAAAACTTTGTGAGATCCTTCGTCTCCTCTATGGTGGTGACAATCACATCAAATCTTGAGGGTAAAATTCTCAAGAGTTTTTAAACAATCCTCTTATCTTCAAGAGTCTCTCCATGAGATCTTATTTGTGTGACCATTCCAATCACATGAGTGAAGAATGAGTCAATATTATCTGACTCTTTCATACAGAGAGTCTCAAAGTCTCTCCTCAGCAACTGAAGCTTTGCTGTCTTCACTTTTTCCATGCCTTGATAGGCTGTCATAAGAGTTTTCCATGCTTCTTTGGATCTTTTAGCTGTTGCTATCCTTGGAAACACACTCTCATGAACTGCTTGATACAAAAAGAAAAGAGCTTTGGAGTCTTTCTTCTTATTGCTCTTCAATATCTCTCTTTCTACCTGAGTTAACATATTAAACTCATGTTCATCTGCTGGCTCTTCAAAGCATTCCTCAACAAATTCCCATAAGTCTTGGGAGACAAATAATGCTCTCATATTTATTGACCAGTAGTCATAATTTTTCCCATTAAAAATTGGGAGATGGATATTTCCCATACCCATACCAGTGCTGGCTCCAGCCATTCTGCACTCTTAACTATGATTCAAAAACGCTTGACTGTGTATCTAAAATTAACTAACTGTTCTGCAACAGTAACACAAAACTGTATAGAGAAATACCTTTGGATTCTTTTTGGCTGAGTCTTCATACTGCTGGAGAAGCTGCTGCAACAAAGAACTCCTTTCCTTCAGCTTATTTGACCTTCAAATAGCCTGGACTAGCTCCGATACCATGTTGGAATTTTGAATAATTCCAGAACAAACAGTGGAGAATAAGATTCCATTCTTTAACACAGAGAAACTATTTAAAATTGCATTCACAGTGACAGAGTTTCCACATAAAAAAAACTTCTATTCCATAAAAAAACGGATACAAATTCTTCCTCAATACAGAGGGATTACAAACGTGACTGCTGCTACAACACAATGCATAGAGAACACTTTATTGTCTCTCAAAAAAAATAAAAACACTCTGTCTCTCTAAAAATATTCACTGCTGTGTATACTCTGTTTTTTTCTTCCCGCACTGCTGTGCATACATAAAAAAAAAACTCACTGTGTATTACAACAATACAATTTTTTGTCTTTTTCAATGCGCTGGGCATATATATATGAAACTTTATAATATAATATATATATTATAAATATCTTATATTTATATATATATATATATATATATATATATATATATATATATATATATATATATATATATATATATATATATATATATATATATATATATATATATATAACCAAATGTTAAAACAAGTATACTGTGGTAACAAAACATTTACCGAATGTAAAATATTTAAAAGAAAAAACATACGTGCTGGAATATAAAATTAAGTTCAAACTATATCAAGGTTAAAAATGTAACTTTATTTCCCTTTTGTTTCTTTTGTTATGCTTTTCGGGGGCTCCATGGAGACCATCCTCCCCAGCTCTCATACCCCCGCGAAATGGCTTTGCTGTAGTGTAAAGTGTGGGCCCAACTGAGTATGACGTCAGCTGCTCCGTGGTTCTCCACTCCTCCAGCTCCTTGGCCTTTCTGACCCCCGCGGAAAGTCTTGTCGCCTCAACTCTTAAGTGTTGTTGTGTGATAAATGGAGTTGGCAGGGAATTGAATATGGTGGTTGCTGCAGATATGAATGGAGCTTCCACCGTCTTCAACTTACCATCAACAATTACTTTGCTGCCTTTCAGTCTTTTCTCAATTGAATTCCGTTGTGCTGTGTTATCTAGGCAGTTGGAAATTAAATTCCAACAAATCAACCCTGCACATTGCAATTAGTCATCCAACACCAAAAAAAGGAGAGGTTTCCTCGAGAGCGTTAATCCTCTGAATAGTCCCAACAAAAAGAGAAAGATTAGTGTAATATGTGGTTAAATACAAGCACACGATCACTCCAAAACCATGGCAATACCAGACAACATCTATAAGGCCAGAACCTTGATATCCCTATTGGAAACAACAACAAACGACACACCCACAGGTGTTCCACCATCGATGACAGAGATAAAAACCGAAACTCTTACAAGGTCATGAGATAATCAAAGAATCAATCCATTTGTGCCATAATGATATACAAAGTTTCACAAAATTTAAGGAGACAAAATTTCTTACTCAAAATCCATAACAACAGAATACATAATCAACATAGAAAAAAATATGTATATAAAGTGAGAGAGTGAGTAGTCCTTAGAATACGAGTTCTCATAAGTATCATTAAAAAATTCATTCATTCATTCATTCTTTTGCCTTTATTGCATGCGGGACGATGTCTACACTTGCCACAATTTTCCCTTGTCATATTTGATGTTTAAAGAATCGAGACCACGCTCAATGTTCTATTTACTCTCATTGATCTAGTGGGTATATCAGTTGTTGAGTTTGCAAGGGAGATAACTAATGTATAGAGTTCTCTGATCACATATTTGGCAGGGAAGTTGGTAAAGGAAGAGAGATTGTTAAATTTTTTTATATAAAGAATTTTTCCTGTGATTTGTTGGAAAGGTGCTTATAATTAAATTTCTAATTATGTTGTTGGAATCTCCCACAATTATAAAGTGTATGTGAGTAGTTAATTTCTTTGCTAGATCTATACCTTGTATCAAGGCATACATTTTTTATTGATTATTGCTTATTTTACCTGGACTCCATAAGTACCTTGTTTCAATTTGTTTATCAAGACCATATATTACTCACCTTGCTCTTATTACTAAAAGGCAATTGGTTATGCTGATAAATCGTCTATTTTTGAATAGGGCTTCTAAATTCTAAATTAACTATCAATAATTATTAGGAGGATGGTAGAAATTTAACTTCCATGAAATATTCTAAAATATTCTTAGTATTAGTCTCATATCAAAGGTTGAGATATCTCAAAAGTAGTTATGCCCTTTCTTTTCTTTTAATTTAATTGATTAATTAAAAAAATGTCATATGAACTTGAGTTATGGATTTTTAGACACATGGCAGTACCATACCATGATATTATGATAAAGCCTATTTACAAGTTAAGAATCTCTATCGTAAAATGGGAATGAATCTCTTTGGTTAAATTTTTTGTTACATATTTTTTTAAATGTATATATGTTAAATTCATATATTAATTTATTTAGTAATTAATAATAGTTAAAAAAATAAATTAAGAAATTTAAGAAATTTTGATAATGATGATGATGATGATTAACGTTCACTAAGACACAATGTGGTCTATTGTATCTTAAGAAAGTAAGAGATTAATTGAGACTCTTTAAACTTTTATTTCTATGGTAAAAAAAAGAGAAATAAGCATTCCAAGATCACTATAGTTTTGTTGAATTAACAAGTCAAGAAGGAACTTCGTAGTGTGGAAAATGTTTTGGAAATGAAAACGTATGTGAGTAAGAGAAAGTAACCCAAGAGAAAGTTTTTTTCATGTTCAACCCTCTTAGTATCACAAAGGTGACAATTTTTTTCATCCCAAGGTGTTTTGGGAATAGACCAATGCTCAGTTTCACTTCGAAGCTTATAAGAATTAGTTCTTATCTTTGCAATGTTCATTTTCTTCTTAGCATTGGTCAAGACAAAAAGTTAATTATGGTTAACAAGAGTGGGGTTGATCACCTCCTTGTAATACATTAGCTTCATTTTCCCGTCCAACTCCTTATCATCCCACAACTTATCCTTACCATCCCTACTTGAGCCGACAGTGGGGGTTTTGGCTAGAGATAGAAGCAAATTTGGGGAACCTCTTAGTTTCCATGTTGTAAAGCTTCTTTTTATACATTAGATATCGAAACATAGCCATGCTTTCAATGGGGGAAAGACTAGCTTTAGTCAAAAGGATAGGATAGGGAGTATTTCTTTTAATCTTGAGGTTGTAAGTGATAAATTGCTTTCTGATAAACTGGATATTCCTCCACGATTCCTCTAGATATAATGCAACCCCACGCCTCACAACCATATAAAATAATAGGGGTGATGAGAGCGTCAAAGAGGAAAGTTTTTTTACTCCAAACCCAAAGATCAATTGACTTACAATCGTTTTCAAGCTCATAATAAGCTTTCCAACCTCCAATAATCCTTTTCCCATTACTATAATTCCACTTGAGCTGATGATGAATGTCAACACCTAAATATTTATATGAAGAAACCTTCTCCAATGAATTGTTATCATAGATGAAATTATCATGGTTGATATTATTGGATTTAATTATCATGGCTTTAGCCTTGTTAGTATTAATAGTCTGTTGAAGGCTAGAGAGTGACTTCCTCAACATTAGGGATTCCACCCGGTCAGGAGGTTAGTGCAACTCCTTACTACTCCTTTTCCGTTGAAATGGTGGGGCTGACTGGGGATATAGGGACCAGTTTCCCGTATAAAAATGAGTTTGTAAAACAATGGAATAAAATCAACACGAATGAAGTGATCTATTCTACTGATAACATAAATAAAACTAATTCTAACTACTTCTCGGGATGGATCGATTTATATGATTACAGAGTAAGATTTCATAAATATGAAACAATATAGATCATTTGAATAATAAAATGAATATGAGCACATTAAAGAAACTAAATCAATGTAATTGATTTAGTTGATGAAGAACATTAATCATATAATAGCTTTCAAAGTCACTTGTCTAACAACATATCATTCAATACATTTTATCAATAGTAATAAGAATATATATCATTTCAATGCTTATCAGAAAGAGACAAACAGATAGAAACAAGTTTTCTATAATCTCATAAACATAAAACGATTAATACACAGATAATAGTACCCGTTGCATCATAGCTTAGTTATGAAAATATAGCCTTTGTGCTCAGAATTTCAATTAGATACTTATGCTCAAACAATATGTAAGTTCTAAAAGCAACCTTCTCAAAAATCTGGACCCCTTTCTAAATGCATGAAAGGGGTTTAAATACTAATTAATATTACAAAAATAGAAGACTTGTGAAAGAAGTCTTCTTAATCTAATCTAAACTATAAACTAAAAGCTAGGAAATTAAAATGCAGTAGTTGTAATAGTCTCAAGGCTGTTTCTCGGATCCACTCTCTGACTGTTCTTTGAGCTAGCAAACTTTGATCATATATTCGAGCTGGGGGGATGCATTGGGTGCATTCTCATCTAGCCCAGGAATATTGCATCATTGAGTGCTAGAAGAAGTTGAACTGCTGCATTGGAAAGACACCTCAGCACTCCCAATTGATTGTGTGGCTTGATCAACAGATACCAGTAAACTTCCATGTTTATCTTTGTCAAGTTTTCTATGTCAAGAGCTTTCCTGCTTGATGTTTCTTGCCAATATTGTTTCAAAAGGCTGACTTCAGGCATAGTGTCTTTTGGAATTTCCTGGATAAGATTAGCTTGCAGAAGAGAATCTTTAATATACTCAGAGATGTTAAAAGACATGTTTTTAGCCTTGATGATAGCTAATTCTGCACTTTTCATTTTCATGTCCCAGTCTCCAAATATTATATCTTTTATTGATTCTTCAAGGCGAGGAAGATTGGTTGCTCTCCCTTGCACTATGTCTTGCCAATCTGGATACTTATACACTTTATCATAAGTTTCTTCATAACAAATCTTCAAATCAGAAATTTGAGTGACGAACTGATCACTTATTTTAATCCGCTCTTGAATCTATTGATATTTTGGATAGAAAATTGTCTGTTGGTTTGCCAACAATGTTTCCAGTTCGGTTGCTTATTTCTTTACTTCATTAAGTTCTGGATTCTCCTGGAGCTTTTGAATTTTTTGTTGTAGTTGCTAGAATATGAAATCCTTTTCTTTAATTTCATTCTCGAGTTTGATTTTGAGAACTTCAAACTCGATTTGCAGATTATTAATATTTGATTGCAACTCCTGCTCCATCCTTTGTTTTTCATCGAAGAAAATTTGCTCCATTTGAGTCATTTTTTGATCTTTCTCCATGATTAATGACTCAATCTCTACTGCCTTATGAATAGTTGCGTTTGCATAAGCACCTGCAAACTGAGATAATCGGCTAAGTTCTTTTCCTAGATTTGACTGTGTTCCTTTCCAGAGAACTTGCATTGATGTTGTGTCCATAGGTATTTCTAGAGAATCTTCAATCTTTCACTTCTTCTTTGACCTGGATATAATAACTTTATGCTTTGGACTGTAAAATACATCCAAAGGAGGTATTTCTTCAATCTTCAGAACTAATTATGCTGTTGGAAAAGCAGGGATAATCTCCATGTCTTCTGCCGCTATTTCTTCTTATCTCTCCTATGTGCCATTGGTCCTGGTGTCTGATTTTACTGAATAGCAATTTCAGAAACCTCTGTAGTGAATGAGATTTCTCGATTTTCTTTTTGATATTCAAAACCATTCAAATTAGAGGATACTTGTTGAACTCTTGATTCACCTATACGAATTTTTGTTCTTAGAGAATATTCAATGGGAAGAGTTGCTAACAAAATAACATTCTGATCACCAGAATTATTAGTATCAGAAAATGTTTTTTCAAAACTTTCCCAATCTTGATTAAATCTCTCTTCTTGTGGAACATTTACGATTTTCGGTTCTACCACTGGTACTTGTACCTGAACTGGAGGAATCAGAATCCAAACTTGTTCTACTTCTGGCACTTGAATTTGAACTTGAGGAACTTGGATTTGAATTTGTTCTGCTTCTGGCAATTGAATCTGAACTTGAGGAATTGGAATTTGTTCTGGCATTGGCATGTGGAACATGTAATCTGGTAAATGAGAGTTCCCTTGTTCATGATATTGTTTGAATTGTATCAGTTCTTCTGGACTGAATCTCATAGTTTCTATTTGCAGAACCCTTGAAAATTCTGGAATTGATTCAAACACATTGTCAAATTTATCAGGCTTGCTTGCAAATGCCCGCAGCTTAAGTTGATTTTTTATTTCTTTGGCAACACCACATGCATCATAACTTCTGTTGGGAAAAATTGGGAAATTGAAGGGTTTTAATCGATCAATTTCAAAACATGCATGCTTGAAATTGTCGAGAGTATATAACCCACATGTGATAGGAAAAGTTGGCCAAATTGTCTTTTTGGCTTCTTTCAGAAATTTAGTCAACCCATTACCTATGGTCTGATAAGAAATATCTTTGGTCAATAATTTATCTGGTATATAAAAGGGTAGGACATGAGGGCAAGCATGACTTCCGAAAACTTAGACGTATGTGAAAAATTCTTCACAAAACCATCTTCCTATAGACTTGAGATTTCTATTGGCTTCATGGGTGACTCTAGAGATTTTCCTTTCAAAAATGATCTGAAAAAATGGGAGCATTACATCATTGCATATTTAAAACATATGGGAGTGGTATTTTTATTCCCACAGGAATTCTAACTGTACAAAGATGGGGGTTTTAACTTCTCTGGTCCATTTCCATCCGAACGATGAAAATTAAGTAGAAAAACAAACAACATCTAGGATAAACGAACTCATATAAAAAGGAGTGACTATATTGGAGGAAAGATTACAATTTTCTCTATAGACAGTGATACATCTAATCAAATTATCAAACCGAATATTAGCCCAATCAATAATATAGCCATCAGAGGCTGCTTCTATCAGGGGTGTCCAATCTTCTTTAAACTTGGTTGTATTTGAAGACCCAACAAAACGACACATCATTGCAGCAATTTGTGAGAATGAGATCTGAAGATAAACTATTGAGTACATACCCTTATTGTCGTGTTTATGTCGATTAAGATCATTTCTCCAATCCTTAATCACATTTTCAGGGTGCTCATTCTCTTGCATAAATTCCTGGACAAAATAATTGTCATATCTTTTCTGGGGTTCAGGCAATTTGTACATTTCCTTCAAATCTACATGCCTGAGAGAACCAATGACTGTTATGATTTTGGTAACAAACTGTCTATCTCAGATGTCCACATGATCTAACAACCATCTTACTAAGTCAATGTATGGCAGCGTTTTCGGACATGCAACAATTTTGTGTAGAAAAGAGTTAGCTGCATCAGACCATGAGTTTGAATCTGAGGATGCAAAATCATCAGCTACAACCTTCCTATTCAAAATTACTTTTGGATTCTCGTTCTCAAACAAATTATAAATCCCTTCCCAGCTTGAGAAACCAATTTATGGGTTGCATGTTGTGTCTGAGACTAGATGAGCCATCTCGTGATCTTCTTCTTGCTGAACAACTAACTGGGGTGGGGTGGCAGACTTCCTTCGTGCTTTAATCAACCTTGACATCCTTTTATGCCTACGTTGCCAGAATTACCCCGTTGAAAGAAAAACCAGAGAGTGTAAGCTGAAATCACGTCAAATGCTATTAACTATCGTATCACCTTAACTCATGCATAATGAGAATCCTCGATATTAAATCTAAAATAATTATAAAATCGTTTACAAACCTCGAAATCATAAAACACTTGAATTACCATTAAATTGATAGTATGGGCTTCATGTGAGATTGACATTTGTTATCTTATTGGGATCCGTAAATCGACCTTTTAATGATTAGCGAATTTTTGATGTTTCGCAACAATGTGCGATATGCGACAATGTGATATTGCGATGGTTTTTCATGTTGAATGATGAAATGCGATATCGGCATATGTCGCATGACATTTTGCAATATCGATATCCGTTATATAACGTATTTCACAACCTCGTACATCGACATTTCGACATTTCGCATATCGATGTTTCGGCTTTTCGCTTATCGGTGTTTCTATTTCGGCGATTTATACTTCGGCGATTTCTTTCTTGCTTCTTGTACTCTTAGTCTTTTATGGGTTCCTTGGAGCACTTTTTCATGATTTTATTATGTTTTTTTATGAAAAAAAAAAACTTAATCTAATAGGTTGAAAGTTCTAAGTTCTAAAATTGATTTAACCTTAAGAATGATTTTAAAAGGGTCCCCATTGTTCTTTCTATACTATTTATCTAGAAAAATGGGGGGTTATTGTAATACTACAACATAGTCATACCCATCTTGGAGCAGTAATCATGGAGGATTTTAAGCTGCTTATCAAGATCATCATGGCTTCTGGCTAGAAGAATGACATTGTCAACATAAAGGAGAAGAGTAATGAACATACCAACAAGCTTAGGGCCATAACATCTCGCAACTTTCAAACACTCTTCTAGCTTATCAATGTAACATGTGTGGGGGATATGGGATACCCTTGCTTAACCTTGATATTGCAATTTTTTTTTTTTATACAAACCCTAGATGGTCTTAAGCTTGGCAACAACATTCTCGTATAACCGAATCACAACAACCCTCAACTCGAGAAAAACCAATATATATAATTGATTACTAATCCTCATATATATATATATATATATATATATATATATATATATTTAAATAATAAAAAAAGACATATACAAATAAATTTGGTCTTTCTACACTCATATTAAATCCATACTTAATCGTATAATGATATGGTAGCATAAACTCTATATATTAAATCATATGGTAACATAAACTCTATATAGAGTCATTGTAAGTAGAAATGGTATTGGGATTTTCCAAAGCTATAGGCAAAATCATTTCTGTTAATTGAAAGGGTGTGAGTTTTAGATATCTATATCCATCAGTTGCGTTGGATCTTGTAGTGGGGCTCAAACCCTATGAATATTTTTAGGGTTCTTCATTGCAAAGTTGCAGTGGCATTATTTAGCTGGGCTGAAACCCTAGAATATTTCGGGACTTCATCCCGACACATTTTAATGTTTTTCGTTTTCGATTGAGATACATTTTCATATTTTTGATTGGAAAACCTTGATGTTATCAATCGCAACATACATGAAAGTTAAAACCCGGATTTAAACGACGCTGACATGTATATCTGATAAATCCCTGCGAGTGCCGGAAGTCCATATGAAGATGACAGATTAAGCTTGCTTTTGTAGATGAACAAAGCTGGGGATGATGCAAAAGAACATGAAAATGATATGGAGTCTAGCAGAGGAGATGATCTGCAGTTGGGGGCAACACCAGAGGTATATTCATTGCATATCTGGCTTTCATCACCATAAACACTGCAATGCGCTTCTTTTCTCTCACAATTTTTGGATGCCCAATAACCATATCAAGCCAAATGGCCATTTTCTGCACGATAAACCACCCAAACATCCACCTTCTGCATTGGGGTTTTCAGAACACGAATCAATCCCTAGTGGGCAAATGCAAAACCCTAACTTACAATGCCCAGAAGCGAATGAAGAGCATGAACATGCAGCCCTTGATGCAGAAACAATATATAAAATTATAAATACCCATTCCCCTTCCGAGCCTAGCATGGTACCTTCATTAATGCAATCTGGTGTAGCTTTCACTAGTGATGTAGTAGAAAGAGTGCTGAAAAGATCAAGGTATAGCCATGGCAATGGACTCGGGGCTCTGCAGTTTTTCTTTTGGGTTGGCCGCCAGCCTGGCTATTCTCACACCTCAGAGGCATATAATCAGATGCTATTTATTCTTGCAAGAATGAGGAAATTTGACAGGGCATGGGAATTGCTGTGGGAAATGCATAGAAATGATGTTAATTTAATAACACACAAGACCATCCAGATTGTTTTAGCAAGGATTGCAAAGATGTGTTCTCTAACTGAAACTATTGAGGCATTTGAGAAGTTTAAGAATTATATAGGTGTGTTAGATACTGAAGCCTTCAATGCCCTGCTCAGAGCATTGTGCCAGGAGAGAAATATGGAGGATGCGAGGACTGTTTACCATCAGCTCAAATCTAGATTTAAGCCTAATACTCAGACCTTCAATATACTTTTATCTGGTTGGAAAACGATCGAAGAAGCCCGGAGTTTTTATGATGAGATGATCCAGCTGGGCTGTCGCCCAGATATTGTCACATATAATACCCTCCTCGATGCGCTCTGTAAGGGCATGGAGATGCGGGAGGCTTTCAAAGTTGTGCATGAAATGAGAGAGAATGAGTGCTATCCGGATGTGAAGACATACACAATTTTAATTGGTGGGCTGGGGTTAATTGGCCAGCATGATAGAGCTTGTAAACTGCTTAAAGAGATGACAGAGTATGGTTGTTATCCTGATGCAGCAGTTTATAATGCAATTATAAAGAATTTCTGCATGGCACGAAAGTTGTCCGAGGGATACAGGTTTCTAGATGAAATGGTGAAGGCAGGCATAGATCCCAATCCCAACACATATAATAATTTTATTCGTTATTATTGTAGGTCCAGCAATTGTGAAGAGGCATGGAATGTGCATCAGAGAATGATCAGGACTGGATGCCTTCCTCATACCCAAATGTGCATGTTACTGATGAAGTTGTTTTGCCAGCGTGACCAACTGGACCTAGCCCTTCAGTTATGGGGGGATATGGTTCAGAAGGGTTATGGTTCTTATTCCCTGGTTTTAGATATATTGATGGATGCGCTATGTGATAATGGCAAGTTAGATGAAGCAGAAAAGTGCTTCCTTGAGACAATAGAAAAGGGTCACAAGCCCAGTTCGTTCTCTTACAAGAGGCTCCGTGTTTTGCTAGAACTTGCGAGGAAGCATGATGTTATTCAGGCTCTTTCAGAAAAAATGAGGAGCATTGAGTATTTGTGATGAACACAAAAGAAGTAAATATTAATCTTCTTTCCTCACCATGATTCCTACTTTTCGAGAATAGACTAACCATTGAGATTCAAGCTATAGCATGGCATTGAATATATTTTTTTCTGGGACTCAGATTGTGTTTGCAGTGTATTTATTCCTCACATCTATGACCTGTCAAGACTCAATAGTTCAGGGAAAGTACTTTATGCCCAGACATCTTGATTTTGATTTTGAAGCTCACGGTTTAAATGTCACTCCCTGAGCATGCCCACTGTCACTATTGCCTCGGAGATCTGCACCAGTTGCTTAGTGAAAAGGCAAGTTGTTGGTTGAATATTATTTCTGTGGTTCCCCTCCCTCGAACTTAACTCAATTGCAGAATTCTGGGAATATCCCGGAATCTGATGGACAGGAGTGAGGTCAAAAAATTGACCTCACTACTGTCTGTCAGGTTCTGGAATATTCCAAGAATTTGCAATCTAGATAAGGATGGCTGGTTCCCCTCTCATTTCAGTTTTTGGGCAGCTTCTGAGAGGAAAGTGTTATCCCAGATCCATGTCTCTGCGGATGAATCTAGTCTTCATTGGAAGACTTTTCATGCTTTTATGTGTGTATTTGCAGGGAAGGTACTGTATAAATGGATTTTTTTGTTAGGATATCTCTCTTTTTAATGATACAGTCTTGACAAGGCAGTGAATTTGTCAAGGTAAAACGAACTTGTAACGAACTTTGTCAATGATAAGCAGAAAACTAGGGCAGCTCGAGACGAATTCATAGGCTGAGGAAAAGGTTTAATGATGAAAACCGTTTGCCATAAACCAGGGGATTGAGCAAGCAGGTCCAGTGCTCTTCATTTGATAACTACATTTTTTTTGCTTTACAGGTGCTATGAGAGGCAAGCTTGCTTAAATTTTGTTTAGGATTTTCTCAAGCAATGTCCAAGAAAACACCGATGTAAATCTTTTGACTTATAAATAAATTTAATATTTTTTTTCGTTGTTTGTACTCATATAGATAACATTACGATGCCTTAGTGCCCTTTAATTAGGACACTGGACCAGTTCTACCTTACATATGAACCTGCCCTCTGTTCCTATTATGATTCATATCAGAGAAGGAATACAATCTATTTGCGGATGGCTTATATTAACCCCATGGCTTATATTAACCCCAACTTGATTGCAAATCTCTTTAATTTGAACTAGACAGCATTATAAACATACATGCAAGAAAGATCTGTCAAGAAAGAAACTTTCGTTACACATTGTAAAAACATCCCTATAACAAAATGGTTCAAAGTTAAACTGGAAATTTATATATCTATGAAGTTCAATAGTAGAAGTCAGAGATCTATCTGAGCCAACATTGTTCTCTTTTATCTCCGAGGTAGGGTGGCTTGAAGAGATCCAAGGAATGATCCAATATTCGGTCTTTAGTTGTGATTGTATAATTCCATACTTAATTAACAGATCCCCAAGATGTAATGTAATTGTTGACCTTAAGGTTAGTCACTTTCACCATTCAGTAAAGGGCTTTAGTCTCATCAAAATTTGGAGCTATGAGATAGAAGTTGTGTCCAAGCTTATTTTTGCCTTTGTGTTAATTTGGCCCCTGGGCTAGTTTTACCTTGTATTTTTTCTGTCCTTATCAGTAATAAAAAAGTGCATGCTCTTTTGTTTTTACTTGTTTCTCAAATTTTGTGGATTCATTGCTTTAGTTTGCATTTCTAGATTTACTTCCATTGAATTTTTTTGTCTCCCTCCTTGCCATTTGGTGAGTAAAACGTATTTGGAGTGGGATATTAGGATAAGCAATTCGGCCTTCAAACACCTAATCGAACACAGTGACCCTGTATGAAACAGAGAATAGGAGAGAGGTGAATCCACACAAAACTCTCAACTCAACATTGAGAGAACTCTGTCCATGCATAACCTATGAACTCAGTGGGAAATGGGCATATGTAGCTAGCAGGTCATCATGTTGCCCAATTCTTTCTTTGTTGACACTGATTGAGATTCGAGAAGGGAAACAATGGGGAGAAAAGCTCGATACCTAATTAGGGTTGAATGGAGAGACTCTAATCCATGCTTTTTCCTATATGTATTATGGAACAAGCAGACCAGTACCACCCTTCCAAAAATATGTGAAAAGGGCACATTCAGGGGTATATTAAAAGAGAAAAGTTCCACTTTATACTAGTGCAAATTTAGTGGAAGGATTTATGAGTTTAGAACAACAATGGTGGCTTGCGCATTGTGCTCGATGGACTGTGTTTAGGACTTCAAACATAACAAGGGATGGATGCAAAATCGCACTCTGAATTTCTTTGTGGACAAGATGAAATAAACACGAACTAGACTGGGCTGGATATATTCTTTTGGAATAACTCTGTGTCCCATGACATCATCAATACCTAGAAATAAATAAGGCTCACTTAGACTTTCCATATATTTCTTTAGGAGACGAGTCGCATGATAGAATGAGGGCAATTTCATTGCAAAATTATTTTTTATATTTCTTATGAACCAAATATACAGTATTAGAAGCTGTAGGCTTGGCTTGCAAACATTTTACATGAAAAACAAAACTAGAGGTAGAGCCCTAGCTATATTCTTCAAGTGTGCAGAAGCAAGCACTTGAACAAGCTTACATAAACAGCATACTGGAGTGTCCATCTTAGCAAATTTTTCGAGATGTTATGTCACGTAATTAGTCCTCACTATCTATACTCTTCAAAGTTGAGATTCTATAAGTGGAAATCTGGTGCACAGGTCACGGAAGACAAACTTATAAGTCCAGGCTATTTTGAATTAAATATATTTGGCTGTCAGTCACGCTTGTCATTTCCAACTACAATTGGGAAGACCAACTATAAATACTAGAAGCTAATGCCACATGGTGCACATGTCGTTGATGGAAGCATGGATAGAAGGGGCAGGAGCTATAAATCCTTCACATGACGTCAGATTGGGCTAAAATTCCATATCGGGCTTCCTAACACCCTAACCCACCTATGAACCAAAATTCAGGTTGAAATTACGCTGTTTGACATCGAAAGCACGAAGATTCAGTTGACTGTACTTTAGCCAAATCTTGTAGTATCAAGTTGAAATTGGCTAAAATTTTAACTGTAGCAATTTGACACATGCCCACGTGCACACCCAATAATCACTGCAAAATGCATACATTTACCCTTTCAAATTGGCAAGGGGCACGGTGCCTTCTTGAGTTGTATGTGTTTTAGACTATAGATATCTGGCACATATTCCTACTCACCCACTTAAAATCAGATCTAGATTATGTTACCACTCAAATTCTCACACGGTCCAATTCCAAACCAGCTTTGGTGAGGTGATCTGCTTTTTCATTTACAGTCTTGTAGACATGATTTGTAAAGGATGTGATGAGAATCAAAATCAAAATCTGTTGATAGAGAGGCAAAAGAATGTAGTTGTTTAGTCTAGCTTTTCCTTTTATCCAGTTTATAACAACCAAAAGTCCGTCCCCGTAGATATGTAAAGAAGTGATTCCTTGTTCCTTCGCATGTTGGATTAATTGTTTTAGAGCAAACAGTTCACCTGAATTATTTGTAGCAGGACCTATGTTGGCAGAGAAGGAGATATAGTCGGCTGATGAAAGGTAAATAATGCCTCCTGTGCCGCTAACTGATGGATAATTTCCAATAAGAACTTGTGTTCCAGAGCCCGCCTTCCATTGCATTAGAGGGAAATCTTAGATGATAGCTTTCCAAACAATGGACCCATTCTTTGAAGATTTTACTAGGGATCTTATCCAATCAGAGATAGAGGACGTGCTTATATGTTTTTGGTATATAACATGTGCCTAGAGACCTGAACCTTGATGAGTTTCTAGATTCCCTATGACTCTTTAACCTTCACTTTCAATCTAGTAGCTGCTTGTGCAGTGAGTGAGTCCCTTCAACACCCTTTTGCTACTCACCAAACAAGGTCCTTTTGACTCTCTTGCTACACCATCGTGTATACGGAGCAGTACCCGGGTTGTCCTGTGCTCATCTTGCACTTGCACACACCCTATGGTGGAGCGTATTCCTTAGCCAACTTACCATATCTCTACTTCTAGCCTCCGAAGTCACAATCCAAAGAACTATTATGCAACTTTTTACCAAGGGGATCAATTACTTCAAGTGTTTTTGTGTCATCGTTTTGTCATTTATGCTCATTGTGTGTCTTTTTATCTCATCTGATCTCATTCTTGACCCCTCTCTTCACTCATCACCCTTTCCAAGTGCTTTTGTCAAAGAGTTTATGTTGCTCTTCTTGGATGCTATATCGATACTGCTAAAAGATTCTCAATCAGTGCTTCTCTTTAATATAATTTTCTGATATGCGATAAATCTCCTTCTCTACTACTTAGCCATTCATACTCTCTTTTCTAATGCTTCACCAATTTTTTAATTTCTGACTATTTGGCTGCTCATACTTTATTCTTTTGTTATGAAGATGCTATGTTCACTGCATTTTTTGTTGCTTTATTCTGTTGCCAATCACTACTCATGTTTTGCTGCATAATCAAGTCTGTTTTATCAATGAGAGATGGTTGGACTGCATGCTTTGTTATTTGTTACTATTGATTTCTTTGATATTTTCATAACTATTGTAGTCTATAATTCAATTTACATGAAGGATAACTTTAACTTGACTAAGACATGATTAATTTTTCACCTACGCTGGGCCTTTTCATTAGAGAAATTTTGAGGTAAAAAATTGGCTTAAAAATATACAACAATAATCAACTTTTGAAGAACCAATTATATGATTCAATATGATGACGTCAACCATGGGGGATGATTCGGAATTTTTGTTGTATATATATATATATATTTCAACTTATCTCTTTACAATTTTATTTGTTGGATGCAAACTTTATTTTTGTATCCAAGAAGTACCCATGTTGCATACTTTCGATGGACTCTATTACACGAAAAATATGAAATGCATGAAAAAATGTGCATTTCACATGAAAATGAAATACATAAAATACATGAAAATGTTACTCATGTTTTTTCATGTATTTCACATTTTTCGTGTAGTAGAGTCCATTAAAAGTATATAATCTGGGTACTCCTTGGATGCAAAATTAAATTCTGCATCTAATGAATGCTTTTGCTCAAAATTAAAAATGGGGAGATAAGTTGAAAATACGAGTTGAAAAAATAGTTTTTTCATTTTTCCTTTCAAAACTTGATCAGGTAATCTAATATTATTTCTACTATTATTTTATAATATTCCTTAGGAGGCCCATTTTAGACCTCAAAATTTCTGTATTGACAACAATTATGGACTTAATATCGATAGGTGTTAGCAAGAAGTCAGTATCATCAAGTAGAAATTGATTTAAATTACAAGGGGGAGAGCATCATCTGCTTTAGTGAAGACTCATATTTCATTTGCTCCTAAATTTTGACTCAAATTAACATAACATGATTGAAAGACTCAATTGACAACATAAGTACAAACTCGACTATACTATCTTTCATATTTGAATCCTTTAAAAGAAGACTTGTTGCTTCAAAATTTAGAAGGCCTTATGAGATGCCTTACAAGGCAAGAGCCAAATTATGATACCCAATGAAGTGGATGCCACTGTCACCTCAACAATCCACCTACTGCTTTGTAGTGGAATTTCACCACAAGGGAGGCTTCCCAGTTTAGGTCACTTAAAGGATTTTCTAGGTCTAGGGTTTGAAAGTTGACAATTCAATAGGCTTACCCAAGGTACTCAGGCTAAGGACAAGGCTCATTTCTATTAGACAAGGAATATCATACCTATGAAGCAACCTATAAAGGACTTGTAACCTAGGGGTTTTGATGTATAATTCAAAAATAACACAACTTGGCATGCACAGAGAGATAAAATATTTATTATAAGGATATAATCAATAATAGGGGCTACAAACCTTCAAGTGATCCTAAGTTAAAGCCTTAGTGTAGAGTTAGGGTTTTTATTAGCCTTAGAATTGCCTAGGGTTGATGATGTCCCTCTAGGAAGGAACCTCCAACCTTGCAAATTGTTAGATTTTGGTGTTTAAGGCTCAACAAGGTAGATTGACCCCCCACCAACCCAATGCTCATGCCCTAGTTGAATAAAACTTCCAACCCTTACCCTAGAGGCTTGTCTAGAAGGGTTGAAATTGTAGGAGGGATAAAAAGTTGAAATTTTATGATTTTTAACCATCAATATGGATGCCAGCTCCTTCTATCTACTTGGGTGATGGAGTCTTAAGGAAATTTAACCATGGAAATATCAAATCCTTGAAGGGAGTAATGGGGAAAACCCTAGGTTTTCATTTGCTAACCCTAACTATCACTTTATATGGGAATAAATTTATTAGAGAAAAAATCTCTAGGAGGTTCTTTAGGGAAGTTCAAGGATACAAATTAAAACATGCAAAAATTAACCAAGTATTTCATATAAATAGAAATCATTCAAACATGGAACATAGAAAAACCTAGCAACATTACATGCAATAATCATGAAAAATATTCAATAACAAGGTACTCACAATATATCCAAGAAATAAGTCGTCTTTATCCCAAAATGATATCTCCACAACAAGCACTAGTTTCTAGTAGCCAATAACCACAAAAGATCACATCTCCACAGAGTTGCAATGTACAACAAGTTAGGTAGAAATCTCTAAGAGAGGTTGAGTTCCCACAAGTGATGATGAACAAATGAGTGAGATGACTTGCTATTTATATGAGGTCTACCTCACTTAATTTCTATCTAAAAGCCCCTACACAAGTTTGATTTTGAGTGGACAAAAGTAAAGTAGGGTTACAAGCAAACCCAATAGTTGTTGAACATAATTTGCCAATATAAGCCCACATGTGTGAGCCGTGGGGCTAAAATGTGATGATGTCATGCCTTTTTTGGGCTCCAAATGCTCCATCAAGGCAAAGATAGGGCTAAGAATGCCTCCAAGCATCATGATTATCCTCCATTTGAGGAAAATCCCCAAATCATGCATCAAAGTAGCTCCAAGGGTCCAAAATCTAGCTATGGATGCCACACTTCAACTCCATGGGTGTCAAGTGAGCAATGCGGCGCCTCCTCTCTCTAGCATTAGGGCTCCATTAGGTGCAACAAACCCTCCTCAATTATTTTAAGGATGATTATCCTCATTTAGGCCCTGGATCATGGCATGCCCATCAAGTAGTGTTAAGGCTAGCCTAGGGTCATGCTGGTTCCATTGGTACATCATCAAGAATCCTCCATGCTAGGCAAGAGAAGTCGATTGCTCTAGCTCTTGGGGGTGGTTTGGGATGTATCTCAATTGCTCAAGTAATCAAAAGGCCTAATGCTCTACCACAAGTGTGCAACGTTGCATCTGCCAAGTCATCATGCTCTCTAGAATGTAGTATATGGGCTGGGAATCATGTGAAATGAGGTGTCCTCAATGCCTCTTCTGCTCTGGACCACTTGACAAAACCAACTTAAAAACTCAAGTGAAAGCAACCATTCATTAGAAATTAAGATCATAAATGCATCTAAGTGGACCATACTTAAGTGTTAATGGCATATTAATACTTCAAACTAAGACCACCTTCAAATATCTAACTATACCAAGCCCTGTAAAGGTGTTCCCTACCTTTGTAGGGATGGCTAAGTATTCAACCCTATTAGGTGCTTCTAGCACCCAAGGAGAGTTGGCATTTCCAAGGTTAACACTTCAATCAATAGGTGTTGGTGTAAGTGGCAATGAAGATGAAATATTCCATCCTTGATGGCAACCCACATTGATGAAGATGATGACAACTTACTTGATGAAGTTGTGCTTGATAGAATATGTTCTTAATGAAGTAAATCTGATGTATCTACAGTGAGTACAGAAGGCAGTGAAGAAAGGAATTCAGATTGTGCTAAATCTATGGTGAAAGAGTATGTCTCAAGGCATACGTGGATCTGTCTAAGGGAAGTCGCTTATGCACGCGGAAAAGAACATGCCAAGTCGCGTATGGGCTAAAGCGCTCTAAAAGTGCAAAACCAGGGGTAACCACCATGGTATTGACCCATTGTATTGGGTAATGATCCGCCTAATTGACCCCGTCCAGGAATACCATCGGAAGTAATGTTGTTTTGGCTCATGGTATTGAAAAAGGGCCTCATGGTATTGAAAAAGGATAAACCTATATAAAGAGATGAAATTCATTATGCAAATCATGAGTGTGGGTGCAAGATGTCTGAGCTTGAATGAATACTTCTCTCTGAAGTAGATCTGAATGGAAAGGGTTACACTTGAATGATAGATCTGAGTGTATGATGCACCAATGATGAAGAAGGGGATCTAGATCTGAAATGTGCTTGTATTTGCTAGATATGTTTTTGGAATGACTAGATCCAAGAAGAGGCGAACATCTGTCTGAAGTGAAGGGTTAAATCTGTGTGAAGTATCTGTTCTGAAGAAATGCAATGACCTAAAATATCTGAAGAACCATACGCTAGTTCGCCGAAGAGGAAGCGCGTATATACGCGGCTTCGCTGAAAGAAAAGCGCGTATGCGCAATTAAATTGGTTCTATAATATGTACAGAAGTATACGCTGGTTTGTGTGAATGGAAGCACGTATATACGCGACATCAATGAAGTGAAAGCGCGTATTCAAACTAGGGTTTGCTGAAGTCTGTGGTAAGAAATGACTGATCTATTCTGCTGTATTGCTGCTATCTGTATTCTACTGTTCTGAGTTGTCTGCATCAGTTTGGTTGTATGATTGAGTTTAAATGTATGAAGAGGGTCCAGTCTGAAAATATGATGAAACGTGGCCTGCAAGTTGTGTTCTATTGAAGTTGTTGGATCCAGTGTGAAAATTGATGAAACGTGGTCCAAGGTGGTGCTGAGGGTTGTAGCCTTCAGTCAGGGGGTTGTAGCTCCCTTCCAGGTGAGGCTGGTAAACGAGAGCAGGGGGTCGTAGCTCCCTTCCGGGAGAGGCTGGTAAACGAGTCAGGGGGTTGGAGCTCCCTTCCAGGAGAGGCTGGTAAACGAGCGCAGGTGGGTGCCTGCGTGCTGGTAGAGTCTGCACCGGCACATATGTTGTAAGATGTTTTCTCTATAATAAAATATTGAAGGCTGAGCAACTGCAGCGGTGGTTTTCTCCCGACTTGGGTTTCCACCTAAAAATCCTGGTGTTCATGTGTGATGCTTTGTGTGATGGTCTATTCTGTTCTTACTGCACATGTTTACTGTTTATTGAATATCTGATGAATAAATGATGGAATGGCTTAAGTGAAGAATTAATGACATAATTGATTCTCTGTGTATACGCGCGTTTGATAAAGGGTATCCGCGTATATACGCGAGTCTTCTTCAGGAAAGTAGCGTATGGGTTTTGAAGTAAAGAAAAGTAAAAAGTTTTGAATATGCTGTAAATACTGATTCACCCCCCCTCTCAGTATTTTTCCCAACAATTGGTATCGGAGCAGGTTCTTCTGCAGAAGCTTGATCGCTTGAAGAAGATCCGTCGCAATGGGAAGTCAAGAAGGAGTGATGTCTATAAAACCACCTCTATTCAATGGAAGCAATCTGATATTCTGGAAGGTACGAACAAAAGCGTATCTGCAAAGTCTTGGTGCAGATGTATGGGCAATCGTGGAAGAAGGCTATCAATACCCAACAAGTATTCCTACTGATGCAGCAAAAAGGAAGAAGTATGAAATCAATGCCAAAGCAGTAAATGTCTTGTTAGGAAGCATGTCTGAATCAGAATTTTCTAAAGTGATGCAGCTACATTCAACAAAAGAAATATGGGACAAAATCATTCTAAGCTATGAAGGAGACACAAAGGTAAAAAGTGCAAAACTCCAAACTCTTAGAATTGAATATGAAAATTTGAAGATGCATAGTGATGAAAGTGTTGCCAGTTTCTTTCTTCATCTAGATGATATTGTAAATCGGATGAGAAATTTGGGTGAAACCATAACTGATACTACTCTGGTGGAAAAGTCTTAAGATCCTTGACTTCAAAATTTGACTCTAAAGTTTCAGCTATTGAAGAAAGGCAAGATCTGCAAACTCTTACTATTGTTCAATTACATGGTATTCTGACTGCTTTTGAAATGAGACAAGGAGGTCCTTCTCAAATCAGAGAAGCTGCTTTTAAGGTATCTGCAAGAGGAAAAGAAAATGAAGTCGTCAAAGAATCCAGCTACATATCCGATGAAGAAGAAGCGAATTTCGTGAGAAAACTCCAACTAGGAACTGGAAGATTCAAAGGTAAGCTTCCTTTCAAATGTTTTGAGTGTGGAAAAGTTGGTCATTATGCTGCAAAATGTCCTTATAAAGGAAAATAAGTAGTAAGAAGGAATAAGAACCGATCTAGCTCTAAGAAAAGTTACTATACTAATGAAGACAGTGATGGGTCATCGGATAGTGAGGAAGAATGTGAAGAAGATCTTAGACTTCTCATGGCATTTGAACAAAAAGAAGAAAATGATACTTTTATGGATGCTCTAGAGGAAAATGATTTCCTTGAAGAAAACAATCAACTCAAACTACGCTTAGAAGATTATAAAATTCTCTTAGAAGAACAAAAGATAATCAGAGAGACCATTGAAAAGCAGCTTGAAGAAGCAAAGAAACATATTGAAAAATTGGAATGTGGATGGATTGAGGCATAACCTGTTAAGTGTAAGTCAAATGTGTGATCAAGGAACGGAAGTTGTTTTTAGTTCAAAAGAATGTGTGGTTCGTGATCTTGATACAGGTAAAATTATTATAAAAGGAAAAAGAAATCCAAGCAACTTGTATATACTAAAGGGCTACAAAGATCAATGTTACCTGAGCAAATCTTTAGAAAATTGGCTATGGCATAGAAGGCTAGGGCATCTGAGCTTCTCTCAAATCAACAAAGCAAGCAGACTTCAAGCTGTTCGTGATCTTCCCAATATTAATCCACCAGAAAGTATCATATGCAAATCTTGTCAATTCGGTAAGCAGACTAGAGTACGGTTTAATGCCAAAGAAGGATCATCAAGTAAACCTCTTGAACTCATTCATACTGACATATGTGGACCTATGAGAAAGAAGACACCACGTGGGGAAGAATACTATATCTTATTCATTGATGATTACTCTAGAATGTGTTGGATCGGGTTCATTAAACACAAAGATGAAGCATTTGAAAAATTTCTAAGCTTCAAAGCACTGGCTGAAAATGAATTGGATCTAAAAATCAAGTGTCTCAGATCTGATCGAGGAGGAGAATATACTTCAAATGAATTCCTTGAATTTTGTGAACAACATGGCATAAAAAGACAATTCTCTGTAGCTGGCACTCCACAACAAAATGGCGTAGCAGAAAGAATGAATAGAACAATTCAACAAATGGCTAGAGCTATGATTGATGATTCTAGAATACCTCACACCTTCTGGGGAGAAGCAACACATACAGCAGCAAACATTCTCAACAAAGCTCATGTTCGGGTAAACAGTGATAAAACTCCATATGAACTCTGGTATGGTAAATCTCCCTCCGTAAAGCATTTTAGAGTTTTTGGAAGCAAATGCTTTATAAAAAATAATGATGAAAAGCTTGGCAAGTTCGAACCTAGATCAGATAAAGGAATTTTCCTTGGTTACTCATCTTCAAGCAAAGCATACAAATGTTATAATGAAAGGCTTCAAAAGATTGTTGAATGTATTGATGTTGTTATTGATGAGTCTCCTACAGCTCCTAAAGAAGAAAAACAAATAACAAAAGAAGATGATGATGACTTATGGCCTTCTACATTTGATATGGACAGTGAATCCAATGATGAACCTGAAACTGATCTATCTGAAAAAGCTCCATCTAGATATGTTCAAAAGAATCATCCTGAATCTCAAATCTTGGGAGACAAGGAATCAGGTGTACGAACAAGGAGAACTCTTGTGGGATCTTCTAGTCATATGGCACTTCTATCCACAATTGAACCACTCAATGTCAATCAAGCTAGCAGAGATGAATTTTGGAGGCAAGCCATGGATGAAGAACTTGTTCAAATTGAAAAAAATGACACTTGGGATTTGGTACCAAGACCTCATGATAAAAATGTCATTGGAACTAAATGGATTTTCAAGAAAAAGTTAAATGAGAATGGGGATGTTGTAAGAAACAAAGCTAGACTGGTTTGCAAAGGGTATACTCAACAAGAAGGTATAGACTTTGAAGAAACTTTTGCTCTTGTAGCTAGACTTGAAGCCATCAGAATGTTTCTTGCCTTTTCAAGTTATCAACAAATCAAAGTTTATCAAATGGATGTTAAATCTGCTTTTCTTAATGGTGATCTAGAAGAAGAAGTATATATAGAACAACCGGAAGGATTCATTTTGGGAAATGATGAAAATCTTGTTTGTAGACTTAAAAGGCTCTATATGGTCTCAAACAAGCTCCAAGGGCTTGGTATTATCATCTTGACAAATATCTTCATCAACAAGGATTTTCAAAAGGGTCTGCTGATAGCAACTTATACACAAAAGTTGAAAATGATAAACTATTGATTGTGGTTGTATATGTTGATGATATCATTTTTGGGAGTAACGAAGAATCTTTGAGTCAAAAATTTGCTTCTGTCATGCAGCAAAAATTTGAAATGTCTTTACTTGGGGAACTAACATTCTTTCTTGGCTTGCAAGTGCATCAAACTGCAGATGGTATATTCCTATCACAAGAAAAATATCTTAAGCAAATTCTGAAGAAGTATGGCATGGAAGAATGCAAACTTGTAAGTACACCGATGATAACCGGATGCAATCTCAGTTCTCAGGATGATTCTCCCACGGTGAATCAACCAGAATACAGATCGATGATAGGGAGTTTACTTTATCTCACTGGGACTAGACCAGACATTATGCATGTTGTTGGGATTGTTGGACGATTCCAAGCTAATCCAAAAGAGTCTCATCTTCAGGCTGTTAAAAGAATATTCAAATATCTTCAAGGAACTCAAGACTTTGGTCTATGGTATCCAAGGACTGTTGATCTTACTCTTCATGCTTACACTGATGCAGATTGGGTTGGAAGTGTTGATGATCGGAAAAGCACTAGTGGTGGTGCATTCTACATGGGGCCCCGGTTAGTATCTTGGTTCAGCAAGAAGCAAAATTCTATTGCCTTATCTACAGCAGAAGTAGAATATGTGGCTGCCACATCTTGTTGCACTCAACTCCTTTGGATGATGCAAACCTTACAAGATTTTCAAATCAAATGTACTCCTCCTGTCCCCATTAAGTGTGACAATACAAGTGCCATCAGTATTTCAAAGAATCCTGTTATCCATTCAAAGACCAAGCACATTCCCATCAAGTATCACTTCTTACGAGAACAAGTGCTTGAGCAAACGGTGAAGTTGGAATATGTTCCCTCCAAAGAACAAGTTGCTGATATCTTTACCAAACCTCTGCCCAGGGAAGCATTCGAGTATCTAAGACAGAAGCTGGGAGTGTTCTCTGCCAGTCAAAAGAACAAATCTGCATAAATTTAGAATATGGCAGTGGATACGCGGGTTTCATGAAACACAGTCGCGTATATACGCGAGTTCCTGCACAGAAAACCGCGTATGTCTGATTGCTAACAATTTTCTGCTTGGAGTCAGCTCTCTTCAGCACAGCTGCAGTGCTGTTTGGTATCTTTGATACTGTTTGGTATATCTGGTGGTGTTCCAGTTCTCATAATTCTTTTCTCATGTTTTGATAAAGATGCCTTGATGATTTGTTGGTGAAAGTGTTCAGGTTGCACAAACTAAGGGGGAGCCTTAGTCATATGGAAAGGATGCTTGGATGCACAGATTCAGGGGGAGATTTAGCATTGCTGAGTATAATGCATTGTTGGCATTATGATGATTCTGAAACATGTTCTCCTTCTTGAGGACCTTCTGGTGTTGGTTATGAAAAGTCACATTTGTAATTTGATGAAAGGTCTTGTTAAGACCCATGATGTAAGATTGTAATATTCAGTCTTGTAAGGACTTGTCGAATTTGTAAACCCACTTGGTTGGGTAGCTGAGTCAATTTTTGTAACCCCACTTGGTTGGGTAGTTGAGTCTCATATGTAAATCCACCTGGATGGATCTTTGATGTAAGTATGAGTCATTGGTGATAGGAAGTTTATAGAGTCATGTACTTCATTGAAAAATATGCTTGAAAATTCAGCATGAACTCAGGGGGAGAGTATGTTGGTTTTGGTCCGCCCTTTGCTCTTGATGTCAAAGGGGGAGAGTGACATGGTGTTTGAATGGTGTCAAAAATGGAGAGAGTGACATGGTGTCATTGTATTCTTAATGTACCTATCTGATGTGGTAACCAAACACCATTGTGGTTGCCATCAAGTCCAAAGGGGGAGATTGTTGGCAATATGATGCAGAGTGTTGTCCTTGATGGAAACCCACATTGATGACGATGATGACAAATTACTTGATGAAGTTGTGCTTGATAGAATATGTTCTTAATGAAGTAAATCTGATGTATCTACAGTGAGTACAGAAGGCAGTGAAGAAAGGAACTCAGATTGTGCTAAATCTATGGTGAAAGAGTATGTCTCAAGGCATACGCGGATCTGTCTAAGGGAAGTCGCGTATGCATGCGGAAAAGAACGTACCAAGTCGCGTATGGGCTAAAGCGCTCTAAAAGTGCAAATCCAGGGGTAACCACCATGGTATCGACCCATTGTATTGGGTAATGATCCGCCTAATTGACCCCGTCCAGGAATACCATCGGAAGTAATGTTGTTTTGGCTCATGGTATTGAAAAAGGGGCTCATGGTATTGAAAAAGGATAAACCTATATAAAGAGATGAAATTCATTATGCAAAGAATGAGTGTAGGTGAAAGATGTCTGAGCTTGAATGAATACTTCGCTCTGAAGTAGATCTAAATGGAAAGGGTTACACTTGAATGATAAATCTGAGTGTATGATGCACCAATGATGAAGAAGGGGATCTAGATCTGAAATGTGCTTGTATTTGCTAGATCTGTTTATGGAATGATTAGATCCAAGAAGAGGAGAACATCTGTCTGAAGTGAAGGGTTAAATCTGTGTGAAGTATCTGTTCTGATGAAATGCAATGACCTAAAATCTCTGAAGAACCATACGCTAGTTTTCCAAAGAGGAAGCGCGTATATACGCGGCTTCGCTGAAAGAAAAGCGCATATGCGCAATTAAATTGGTTCTATAATATGTACAGAAGTATACGCTGGTTTGTGTGAATGAAAGCGCGTATATACGCGACATCGCTGAAGTGAAAGCCCGTATGCAAACTAGGGTTTGTTGAAGTCTGTGGTAAGAAATGACTGATCTATTCTGTTGTATTCCTGCTATCTGTATTCTACTGTTCTGAGTTGTCTGCATCAGTTTGGTTGTATGATTGAGTTTAAATGTATGAAGAGGGTCCAGTCTGAAAATATGATGAAACGTGGCCAACAAGTATTGTTCTATTGAAGTTGTTGGATCTAGTGTGAAAATTGATGAAACGTGGTCCATAGAGGTGCTGAGGGTTGTAGCCTTCAGTCAGGGGGTTGTAGCTCCCTTCCAGGTGAGGCTGGTAAACGAGAGCAGGGGGTCGTAGCTCCCTTCCAGGAGAGGCTGGTAAACGAGTCAGGGGGTTGGAGCTCCCTTCCGGGAGAGGCTGGTAAACGAGCGCAGGTGGGTGCCTGCGTGCTGGTAGGAGTCTGCACCAGCACATATGTTGTAAGATGTTTTCTCTATAATAAAATATTGAAGGCTGAGCAACTGCAGCGGTGGTTTTCTCCCGACTTGGGTTTCCACCTAAAAATCCTGGTGTTCATGTGTGATGCTTTGTGTGATGGTCTATTCTGTTCTTACTACACATGTTTACTGATTATTGAATATCTGATGAATAAATGATGGAATGGTTTAAGTGAAGAATTAATGACATAATTAGTTCCTCTATGTATACGTGATTTTATGAGGTATCCTGAGTATATACGTGAGTACGCCCCAGGGAAAGTAGTGCTGGTTTTGAAGTAAGAAAAGTAAAGTTTTGAATATGATGTATCTTGATTCACCCCCTCTGTGTTTTTCCCAACAATGGCTAACTCTACTTGGAAAATAAAGTTGCTTGTGATGTGTGTGGGTTAGAAAAAGAGTATAAGTCTACAGCAATTGGTTTATGGATTCAACAGTTTATTATTTAGAGTATAGAGTTCACTTGACATGGAAGTTGAGGAGGTAAGAGTATTTGCGAAGGTAAATCGCACAATAAACATAAAATACACAAGCAGATGCTGATGAGAGCAAAACGCTACACCTATTAATTCTATGAGCATTAAGGAGATGAAAAACATATGGTACACATAGAAAGTATAGATCAGCCAAACACTAAAAAAATCATAATCTCAGTTAAATTTGATAAAATCTCACATTATTCTTGAAAACAATTCAGTCACATAAACATTAGTATTGCCAAAAAATCTCCAACCCTTTACAAATTTGAATATTTGCCCTTTAATAGACTTGTTACATGATGATATGATCTACCTCATGGCTAGATTCATCGAAATTTTCCTAATGACACCTTGCATAACAAGAAAACATCTCCTTTAATGAGAAAATGATAGTTATTCTATTAAACAATATTTTTCCTAATAGGACTCAAATTGTTCATTATTACATCAACTACCTTATCTCCTAAAACAGTTACATTTTTGACAAGTATTACTTCACATGTTTGAATAGGCTATGATGGAACTCATCACTACATGACATCTTAATTAGCCTCCTCCAAATCTGCAAACAAACCCTATTTTTAAGGAAAACTAGTCCTTATCTTCAACGAATGGTTTGGCTGATGAGTTGTCATCATCTCCTAGTCTTCAAGTCTTGGATAACTTCTAAATAGTCCTTTGACCCTTTGAAAGTATCCACCTATCCAAAACTGCACAAAAAATTGTTCATAAAGCTTCAAAACAGCACGTTACAAAAGTATGACAGTTTCGTAGCGTACTTTCGTAGTGTTACAAAAATGCCCTTTGCCATCAAAATTTATGTCTCTTTCCTTTTGTATTGTCTTCATCATGCCTTGACACATCCTCCATGTGATTTCCTCCTCCTGGAAGCTTCCCAAAGTGGTTTTTAATAAAAATAAATCTACGGGTGGTTTGTAGCATTTTCCTTGCTTGAAGCCTAGGAAACGCTACGAAAGCTAATTAGCTATATTTTTAAATTCTTTGTCTAGCTTCAAAAATATACTTTCTAGGTGTAAAAAATTTGTTTCTAACATGCCATTGACCTTTAATAACATAAAACAGTTCAAAATATGAGTCTTGAGGTGTTTCTTCCTCATTTATGATGAGTTAATCTATTGGCTCCTCAACTATTGTCATTTTTAGGCCTTTCTTCTCCAACTCGTCATGGATTAGATGTAGTTGTTCTGGGAGGTCTTTAACCTGATCCTTCAACTTTCTGTTGGTAGATTTCAAATGAAAGTTCATTATTCTGACATGTTTGACCTCTTTCCTCAATGGCATAGTCCATCTGATTAAATTTTGTGTATTTTCTAGGGTCTTTGATACAGTGTCAACCTGCTCTTCCCAAACCTCTTTCATATTTTCAAAATAAATCTTCTGGATATTATGTTTCCTTTCCTCCTTCTTCATGACAACTATTTCATTATTAGCCAAATTCAACTGTTCTTCAAGGAGTTCAAACTTTGTTTTTTCAATTACTTTCTCTTTCCTTTCTTTGGCTTGCTAACTAGAATTTTCTCTACAAGCGATGAAAGGTCAATGATGTCTTGTGGTGGCTGGACTGCGTCAATGGGTGGATGAACCTCTTTACTGCTCTCCAATAGCTTTCTAACATGCCTTGTCATTGGCTTCCTAGGCTAGAACATAAAACCTGCATCCTAACCTTTAAACTCCATCTTCTTTGCAGATTTAGCTTTCTTGAGTTTCTGTCCACCTTCATCTATATCCTTAGCTTGGACTACAAGAGTCTCTTCTATATCAATGGCATGTAGTATGTCTTCTAGATTGCCTTTAGTCATTGTTTTGACTTCTAAAGCCAATTTTTTATCTTCTAAAGCCAATGTTTGACTCCTTGTAATCCTTTTTCTTCCTTTTTTACTCATAGCTTGTTCTTGTTTTGCAGGTTTGATTACTATTAACTTTTGCTTTGCGGGTGGGATAGTGGGTGTATCAAAATTCTGAAATTGCTTTGTTTCCATCATGACTGGTTCACTTTTCTCTACTCTTACTGGTTCACTTTGTTCTACCACTAAAGGTGATGGGATACCCCTAGGTTTAGGATTCCTTGTAGGGGTAAGGGTATCCATTTCAAAACCACTAACAAATAGGAAAGAAGACCAGTCTCTACCTAGTCTTTGGAGCTCATCTAAAAGCAGAAATTTTATTAAAACATGATGAAACAATGAGGTTTCACTTCCTTTAGATTTTTATTGGACCTTATCTACCAATTTTTTCTAAACTTTTATGTAAATAGAAAGGAATATCAAGAGATATCTTACCAACAAAGTGTAGGATAAGCTTGAAATGGTGAGAATAGACTTTATGGTATCTCCCTTCACAAGTGAAATATTTCTAGATGATAAGAAACAACTTTGAGTAGTTATCCTTCATGTAGCTCCTTGGAATGCAATTTTTAAGGTCCATTTCACTATTTTCTGGCTTGATAAACTCTTTGCACTCCTCCATGTTGAATTTGAGCCCTTTGAACCATTTCTCTTATTCCTTGGAATCTTGTTGTTCTTACCCAATGACCTGCGGTATAATGGTGAGATTTAGCATCCCCACTTTGAAGTATGTTCCCAAAATTTAGAAAATTCTTTGAAACCTGCATAGCGTGCCAGTAGTCTTTCTAAACTCTAAACATCATGTCCTTATGAAGACTTCTACAATTTTTGGGTCTTCGTTGATTAGATTCATATCTAATGGCTCATATCTGAGACATTGGCCACCCTTATTTGCCTTTCTTTTTGCAGCCATAGTTTCTTTAGTGTCTTCTCTACCTCGCTTGATAGTTCTCTACCTCGCTTGATAATTCTTCACCTCGCTTGATCACTGATATCTGGAACCTTTGAAAATACTAGCCATAGCTTTGGGGTTAATGAAATGCTCTCCAAAGCTCAATATCATGCAAAGAAGGAATGAAGAATGAGAAATGACTTAATTTGGAAATATTTTGAAGTTCAATTCCCACTCATAACACAATGATGACCCATACATGCTTAAAATGGTGATGATGACTTTAGCCTTGACCATGTACCTTGATCTTTACCCTAATTGAATCGAATGGTATCTAAATTATCCTTTTCAAATGATTTTTTGACACCTAAAAGCTAATTTGACATGACAGACAGGAAACCTCACTTTTGTAGCATTCTTAGTGTATTTCGGCGTTTTTTCTATGAAAGTATCAACATTTTCATAGCAAAAAGTGAAATTTCTCGATTAATGATGTTGTCTGAAATTGGTTTCTTAGCTAAAATGACCATTTCGGTGCTAAAGCCAGGAAATGAAAACTGTCAGAAACTTATGAGTGATGTGACATGAGGGGATTTAAAAGAGAGTGGGTTTAAACCTTAGGGTAGGCTTAATAATAAAAATTAAAAATTTTGCTTGACCAAGTAATGAAAAATGAACCCTATAACCGTACCTTTGACACATGAACCTATATGACTTTGTCAAATGATGCTTCATTTTTTATGAGTGATAACACTAATATTTAATATGCATTTTAAAGTTTCAGAAGATTGTCTATGGTACTGACTCACTCACTTTTGGTATGCAGATACAACACTGATGAAACCATCCAGGTACATGGGACGACCTACAGTAGTAGGAGCTATAGGACCTAGTGGGTCGAGGGCATTGCAAGATGAGTATACAATGGGCCTTCTGGAGGACATCCTTCGTAGATGTGAGAGGCTTCTGACTGGTGTTTCAGAGAGCGACTAGCAAGATCTTGATGACCAGTACATTGAGCCATGTATTGGTCTGCCCTCAGATTGACGAGGGGTTATGCGACGCATGGCGATGGTTGGACAGGGGATGCACGATCTACGAGCTGCCGGAGCCAAGCCATTGGCCCAAGATCCTCAAGATAGTGATTAGGTGTAGGGGCATGTGGTTCCCCCTGTTTTGAGTTTTTGTAACATGTTATGGGCATGTCATATGTATTAGAGTTAATGGACTCTAACACATTTTGAACGACACATATTGTGGATATGTATCATTTTATGGTTCATTTTTATTGTCTTGTGTGAAATGTGTGTGATAAATGCCAATCTATAATATTATTTTCAATGCTATCTACATAGTGATTTTGTGCTCTAGGTACATGACTGAATGTAATGATTTCAAATTCAAGCATCAAAAGATTCACTCGTAAATATCTTCTAAAAAGGATAGGATTATGCACACGATAGACACCATTCAATTGCATGACAATAAGTAGGAAATATAAACAAACATGAAGGTGAAGGATGTGATGGCAAAGGGCATAGGCTAGTAAACCTTGCACTACATCATATTCGGCCTGTTTATTGGTGGCAGTACCAATGCATACGTCGTTCGAGAGAACAAACGAATGTAAGGGGGTAAAAATGGCCCAACCTGTCAAGGGTAGATTCCAGGAGTAGTGACTTGCACCATCAACATAATCGATATATGGTGTGGACGGGGTCCATCTGAATGGTGCCACAAGACAACAAATGGGAGGCTGATGAACAATGCTGGAAATTCGAATGTAAGGTAGAAATCAAACAAACACTGCTAGAGGGAGTGCTCTGGGTAGGATGTCTACCACTCGCACACTGATAGGTAGGTGGTGCATTGGAGCTGCTTTGGGGGCAGCTTGTGCTTGGGTCGTGAAAGTCGCCATAGACACAGATGGTGCCATTCCTCTTATGGGCGGGAAAGATGAAGTCAGGGGTGGAGAAGGCTTTCATAATGTCGTCATCATAGTAGAAGATGGGGTGACTGGTGGAAGGGTAACCACATGACATGGCAAAGCTACCTGACTCATCATCATGAGAAGAAAGTTTCACATGTGCATCGTCACGGGGGGTGACGAAAGAATGAGTATATAGGGGATCCAATGATGTTGAGCCGAGGGTGATCGCTGAAGGGAGGTCAAGCGAAATAGAAGGGGAAGTCCAAGAGGGATATTCCACCGTGGATCTCATAGATGATGACAGGTAGAGGATAGTGGCCGTAGACTCTGTCATCTCAACATCGGGAGGAGGAATGTCAATGGGAGAAGAGGTATCCTTAGGTTGTATTGAATCATACTGCGTGAGTACGTGAGAGGCGAACTATTTATGTTCAGTCTCGTACTCTCGAACTACTTCCAAAGAGGTGCGGTAATGCTTGAGGCAAGGACAAATATGCGTATAATGGCCATGGAGATCACACAAAGCATAGGGGTGGTTGGTGTGAATATTCTTGGGGTTATTGGTTGCATTCTAGGAAGTAACAGAGGCTTCAGGGACCTTATACTCAGGAAATGCGACATTAACCATGGGCTTGATGCGAGGAAATTCAGGACAATGATGGGTGGGATGACTGACAACATCACACAAAGCACACAAAGGGGTATGCTTTGGAGGTTAAGGAGGAGCAGTGGTTGTTTGGGCATCCTTGTCCTTAGGTGCCTTCTTGTGAGCTTTGCCCCCTTCACTCGAAGCTTTCGCAATAGGAGTAGGTTCCTGTTGAGGTGGCTGAGGCATGGAAGCAAAGGGAGGGGTCATGGGGACCGGTTGGACCGGGGTCAAAGAAATATAAGGTTTGGGTTGACTATGCGGGATAGTGGATGGGGGATCCATGTACCAGACTTGGATCCCTAGGGTCATGTTAAGAAGATATTAGGTAGCCATAACAGATACTGAAAATAATCCAGGAGGGGGAGATAGAAATGGTATCTGACTAGAGCGATAATGGCCAGGTAGGACTGCTTTGAGATGGTTAAGTCTAGGAGGAATCATGCCAGGAGGGTAGATAGGCTCATGGATACCAGCTACATATGAGGGGCCTTGAGGAGGGGGTTCTAAAGGCTGAGTCGAAGTGATAGGAGCAGGTTGCGGAGGGCAGGGCTCCTGACTAGTCGAACCAGTCCGCTTGAGGTCAGACCAAGATGATTCATCATGTAAACGTTCGACGAGATGGGATCAGAGATAGGAGGAGAAAGACCAGGGAATGAACCAAGAAAAGAGGAGTCCTTGTAGACTTCGAGTGAAACATTTGTCAATGGTTCAAATATTTTTTTATTGGCCATTGAAGAGATTATGGACTTAGGGGAGGTCTGAGACTTTGGTTCGTAGTACGTCAACTGGTCAATGGTGAAAATATTTTTGTTGTGAGGAAATAACATCTTACGGTGAATTGCAGATGGGATAAGGGACATCGCATAAGTTTAGCTACAACCCAATAGAATTTTGTAGTCTAAGGGGACATTAATGATTTCTACATCAACACAAACAGTCTTTCTCGTAAGAGTAATAGGAAAATTGCGGAATAGGCCTATGGGCTAGGAAGAGTGGCCATCCCACACTCAGAGGGTGATAGTGGAAGAGGCCAACTCAGGAGATCCAAGTTGCTTCCAAACCGAAGCAGACATCACATAAGTGGATTCCCCCTCATCAATGATACAACGAGATACATTGGCATTCTGGATCTTGACAGGGATTTGGAAGGCGACGGAAGCTGGAAGGGGGGGATGTTAAGACTGTTCAACATCAAAGATGATCAAACGACCATCTAAAGGATCCACAATGCCCATGCCAGTTAGTAGAGATTTTTGTTGTGAAAGGCACGCCTGGAGGAGTTCTAGCATTGATATGGTAGTAGGGGATTGCGCCAAATCATCTATTATACTATACAAATGGGTAGCTTTACTAGATGTAGTGTTTCAGTGTAATGGTCCCTTAGGGATCTTGGTATGAACCTTTGCCTTAGGCTGAGGGATCTGTGAAGGACCATTGGGTGTCAAAAGAGGCTCTGTGGGACCTGAAGAAGGGGGCTCGGGGGCAGATGTAGCGGGGGGCTTGTTGTACTGACGGGACTGAGTCTGAAGGTTGAGGTCAGCGATATTTGGTTGGTCAGAGTGCATCATGAGAATCTCCTAGTCAGAGGTACCAGATGGAGGAGGTTGAGTGGCCACCTAAATTTTAGGGGGTTGGGTAGCCACAAATCCTTGCTGGGGGAAATGATTGGTAAACACAACTGGTTGGATAGGTGCAGCAAGGGGAGGAATCGAAGGGGAGGCTTGATGTCCTTAGGATGCTGCTTGAGCTTCCCACATCTGCCACATCTGAGGTAAAAGAGGACAATCATCGGTATAGTGATCATAGACGCCGCAACAAGAATAAGGTTTGTTCGTGTGAATAGGCTTGTCCTGCTTGGGCTGAGTGCCCTATTGTTGGTTAGTAGTGGTAAGTGTATTCCCTTGGGGATTGGGTCCTAGATTACCTAGGGTAGATTGGTTTTGGTGCACTTTCCTCCTCTTTTTGGAAGTAGGAGGATTAGTTGTGCCCTGTTGTTCATACACCTGCCCTTGGGGGGGTGGTGGTTGTTGTTGCGGGGGTTGAGAAGGAAAGGGAGTCTTAGGTGCTAATGTTGGAGGAGCTGGAGCACCAGACTACAGATACAGATAATAAGGAGGTTGGGTAACATTGTGGTAAATAGGTTGGGAAAAATGAGGAGGCATGCCATATCCTGGATACGTGCTACTGGGAGGGGGAAAAGTGCTGGAGGAGCTAGCCCCTCACTGAGGGAAACCATAACCCATGGGAGGATGAGTGTATGGATGAGAAAGCGCTCCAACGATACAGTCAGCAGCATGGGATGCCCCCGCTGCATTGGCACCACCAGGTCTAGGGAGATCAGGTATGACGGTATAAACATAACCAGACTATGCGTAGATCAGGTCACATTTCAACGCAATCTGGAGGGAAGCTTCCTCGATATGAGGGAAATGAGATGTGACATCCTTGCCAATAGAAGGTAAAAGGGCTTTGAGAAACCAGTCCATATAGACACAGTCTTCGAAGGTAGGGGCTTGACATAGACTCTTTCTTATCTGCCATTCCTAGACATGATCGGATCAGTGGGTCACAGACGATTGACGGAAAGAGGCCAAAAATTTAGTGTCAGTGTCATAATGAAGGGGAAGCTGGAAGTAAGACAGAAAAAGCCCTGGAAAGAGTCGCAAAAGTGGTATGAAAGGAGGAGGCCTGGTCAATTTACCACTTAGAAGCTTCTCCGATAAGTGTATGATGGAACAATCGAATACAAACAGAGTCATTGGTGATGGAGTTAGACAAACACCACATGTGGAAAGATTGAACATGGTTTGTAGGATCTTCTCCAGCAAGACCTTCAAACTTGGGTATGTTGGAAGGGAGCATGGTTAGCATAACAGGCCAACTAGGATCATGGTGTATGGGGTCATTAATCAACTCGTTAAAATCGGGAAGACTGAGACCTACCATATAAGGGAGCAAGGGAGTAGCCGGGATAGTTATTGTTGCAGTCCCACTAGTAGTATTCCCAGCATTAGGGTCGATACTACCACCAGTGTTAGGTCTTGAACCAGAAATGGTGAAGGTGACCAGAGGAGAACCGTGGATAGAACCAGAAGGGGAACCTGATGAACCAGAAGGAGAGTCAGAATGGGGACTCAGTGGAGGACGAACTTGAACCCTATGCGGAGGAGTAAGTCTTCCTACTAGAAACTGAGGATGAAGACCAAGAAGTCTCCGGGATAAATGCCTTGGGGGCACAATGATGAAAAAACAAAAACAGATCACAGAAGGAAGAGAGACCAACAAGGGCAAGGAGGTGTAGGATCAAATGATTACAATTTCGAAACAAGGGTAGAGAGGTGCGGGATCAATTGATTACAATGTTATAGTCTTGGCTTGGTGGTGTAAACTAGCCGCTCTTCACTTAGGGTGTGTGTGTATGTGATAAGTGTGTTAATTTTAATTAAACCCATAGATGTGTAGATAACAAATAAAAAAGGTGATGCATAACTGTAAATAAATCTAAAAATAATAGTGAAGTAAATTGAAATATGACAGAAAATAAATAGCTAATGATGCATCAATTTAAACCCAAGGAGGGAGGCTTCCCAACAACTAGTCCATGGGTGGGAAAAATCTAGTCAAAACACACACAAAATGGCCAATGGATCTAAATTCGGGAGGGACAGGGATCTAAAGGTAAGATCTGCGGGAAATAGGTGCAGAAAAACAACAAAAAACCAGAGGGAAAAGTGTTGCAAATGAGGTGGCGAAAGACTACAACTTGAAGGAAAACGGAGGGGACCCTAGAGGAGGACCAAGAAAAAAATGAAAAGAGGTGTTTTGGATAGGTGAATAACCAATCTAAAATGGATCTGACAATATAGGATCAGATCTGAAAAAATGGTTGAACACACTGAAATCTCAAACGACCTGCTTCAGCTAAACTCCTCCTAAAAAGGTGGAAGCATACTGAAGCCCTAAGGGGATTTGTTCCTACCTCGATGAGAAAAACAAAGCAAGTACAAGTCCAATTCAGGTGGATATGGAGATCAGACAACCCTAAATAGTAGCCCAGACAAACCCATAAAAATCACAGAAACATTCCTGCAAAAAGTACAGGTCGTGGTTTCTGATTTGTTTTCAGCAGAGGTCGCAGTTTTGAGGTTGTTTTTTGCATCCTGAAGGTTGAGGTCACTGGTTTTGGCCCAAAAAGTGCGACCTATACTTTCGGCACTCTTGAGAGTAGGTTTCAGAAAAAAGTGTCGTCTCAGTTGTAGCTGATACCTGTCACCTGCGCAATAGGCCCAAAAACACACGGAAGTTAGAAATTTTACTGTTTTAGGGTTTTAAAGGTTAAAAACAACATCAAGAAAAGCAAAACAAGAAGTTAAAGAAAAACCCTAGGTATTGAATCACCTGGTCATGCAGGGATCTGAAAAACGACAGCGGTCATAATTATAAACCCTTGTGGAGTCGCCAGTTGTTAGTCTGAATTCTAATCGCAAGCGTACGAAAAAAGATCACTTTATTTGTGCATAAAAAACAACCCTGACATCAAAGATGGCTTCCAATTTCCTTATATATGTAGTTAGTTGACCAAGATAAATGCTAAAAAATCCAGATCTATGCAGTTAAAGACATTAAACAACAAATAAAAGCAAGAGTTGCTCCATGCATCCAATAGACAGGACAAGAATATTTTTAAAGAATTTTGTATTTATGACACTTAGGAAGGGGACATAGAAAGATGTTACCAGTCCCCCTCAATGGGATGGGTTCTTGTATGTCCTCAGTGATTCAGATCTAAGTTCTCTCTCTCTTGATGGTGTAGAAAACCCAGACAAAAATGGAACTCAAAAGGGAGCTCACAAGCAAAAATGGTAGCAAAATATGACAATGATGAAGGAACATTGTTACCGATGAAATAGGTAACCTGACCTCAAAACGGGAACTCTAGCCCAAAAAGACTCAAAAAACATGAAAAAACACCCCAAAAACAAAAAAAGTGTATTCCAGAACGCACTTGGTTTTTTTTTAAGGCCAAATTTCAACATTTTATAAAATTATGCTAAAAACAAAATTGTTTCTTGAAAAAAGGATTGAAAAAACACCCTCAAAACAAAACCAGTTGTTGCTGGAATAACAAAAAAAAAATTGTGTCATATTTTTGACATTTTTAAAAATAGAAATAATATTTTTTTAATTTTTAAAATTCAAACATTAAAAAAAAACCTAAAATTTAAGAAAAAAAATAAATTTAAAAAATAAAAACATTTTAAAACTTAAAATTTAAAAATATATAGGAATTAAAAAAAAAAAAACAAAATAAAAATTTTAATTCAAACATTAAAAAAAAACCTAAAATTTAAGGAAAAAAATTAAATAAAATAAAAATTAAAGATTAAAATTTCAAAATATATAGAAATAAAAAAATAAAAATAAAAACAAATAAAAATATTAAATTTAAAAAAATATATATTAAAAAAACAAATATATTTTAAAAAATAAATTAAATTTAAATTATAAAAAATAATATATATATATATATAATATATATATATATATATATATATATATATATATATATATATATATATATATATATAATTTATATATTAGATTTTATTAAATTTAAAAAAAAAATGTTAATATTAAAATAACAAATTAAATTTAAAAAAAATATTAAATTTTAATAAATAAATGAATAAACAGATAAATTTTGAAATAAAAGTAAAATTTAAATATTAAAAAAAAAAAACATAGTTAAAATAAAAAGTTAAAAAACTTTAAAAATCAATTAAAATTGAAAAATTGAAAAAAATAAATAAAATAAAATATATTAAATAAAAAATAAAAAATAAAAAACAAATTAATTTGAAAATATTAAGTTTAATTAAAAAAAAAAATTCTAATTTTAAATACACAATTTTAATTGAAATAAAGAAATATAAAAATCTTCTGTAATTAAAAAAATAATAATAAAAAAAATATTAAATTGAAATAAATTAAAAAAAAAAATGTAAAATTTACTAAATTTTAAAAAATTAAATGAAAAAACTAAACATAAAATTTAATAATAAAAAAAATGAAAAAAAAAATCGATTAAATAAAAAAAAACAAAATTTAATAAAAATTATTAACAAAATTTAGAAAAAAAAATAAAAACAAAAAAATAATAAAATAAAATAAAATAAAATAAAAATAAAAATAAAAATAAATTTTAAATATAAAAATTAAATTAAAAAAAATAATTTTAAATTTTTTGAATTTAAAAAGAAATAAGAAAAATTAAAATTAAAAAAAATATTAAAAATTAAAAAAATTAAAAAAAAAAGAATTTTTTGATCGTGGTGGCGCTGCCAATCGGCCTCCTACCCACGTACACGAGGTTGCCGTTGGAGGTCGATTTCGGAATCGCCTCCGCCATGAGGGCGATTCCCATCGCCAAGTGCGATTCTATCGCCAAGTATATTCCCAACCAACAGGGTGATTCCTGTAATTTACCACCGCTTCATTCTCTAATCGGCCTCCCCTATAGAAGGCACTTCGACCGCCCTCCCGGCTGCAGAGGGCACCCTGACCCCGCCCCCCGCCGTGGGGAGGCGATTCCAGGAAGTGGACTCCTGTCGTGGGAGGCCGATTCTGGACCCGCCTCCCGGCCTACGTAGAGGGTCGATTCTCGAAATCTCGCCATTCACGATCGCGCCTCCACTCGCCTACTTGGGCGGAGGTTTATGCCACCACGATCATTATTTTTTTTTTTAAATTCAAAAAATTTAATTTTTTTTTTTTTTAAATCTGTAATGTTTATTTAAATTTAATTTGTTTTAAAATTATTTGTTTTTTTAATAATATTTTACTAATTATTTTTTTAAATTTAAAATTTATTTATTAAATTTATTAAAAAAATTCTAATTTAATTTAATTTAGTTTTTTTAATTTTTTTTAGTTTATTTAGTTTTTCATTTTAAAATTTATAAATTGTTTCATAAGTAAAAAAAAATAAAGAATTTATGGATATATGTTTTTTAATTCATTTGCACGTGGTTTTTTTTTTCATTTTTTTTGTTTTTTTTTAATGATAGTTTTTTTATTTTAATTTTTTTTTTCAATTTAAAATTATTATTATTATTATTTTTTAATTTATTTTTTTTTAATTTTAAAATTTGTATTTTTTTTCTTATTATTATTATTTTTTTAATTTAAATTTTTAAATTCAATTTTTTCTTTTTTTGTATTTTTTTTTTTTAATCTAAATTTTAATTTTGTAATTTTTTTTTTTTTTTTTTTTTTAATTATATGTTTTTTTTTAATAAAAAATATGTTTTTGATGTTTTTTTTTTTTTTTTTTTAAAATTTTTTGGTTAATTTTTGTTTCTTTTTTCTTTAAATTATGTGTTTTTTTTTCAAATTTTGTCATTTCTTTTGATATAATTTTTGAATATTTTTGTTTTTTTAATTTTTTAAAATTTTTTTAAATTTATTTTTACGAGTTATTTTTGTTTTTTTACATTTTTATTGGTTTTTTTAAATTATTTATATATATATTTTTTATCTAAGTTTTGTGTTTTATTACCAACATGAAATCACCACTCTAAAAAAAAAGGGTTGATACTGCATCAATACGTTTCAAAATTAGCATGAAAATCACCGCTCTAAAAAAAAAAAGTTGTTGCTACATCAATACGTTTCAAAATTAGCATGAAAATCACTAACATTTTAAAACAAATATTCACACTTCATAAATAAAAATATTAGAGTGTCAAAAATGTGCTTAAAAAAAAGGTGATTCTGCATCACCACTTTTCAAAATCGGATGCTTTTTATGCTACCAAAAAAAAGTAGGTAACAGTGCGGTTACCTATTTCATCGGTAACATTGTTAAGGATCAAAGTCATACCAAAATTATAGATCCAGAGCGATCTTTAGGCAACAAAAGGTAGTGAATGAATGGAAAACCCCTTCTATTTATAAGAAAATATTGAGTTAGTCTAGCTATTGGTGCATAATTAAAATATTATTCACCAAATCTAGATCCAAATTTTATGGAATATTTTATTATTTTTGTTGGAGGGAAAAATAATTTGAATTTGGTCAAATCCCTTTATTTGTAAATAATAAATAAATAAATCATTTATTTATTATTTTAAGAATATGCTTGAGTGATAATTAAATAAATAGTGGGTTATTCAATTATTTATAAATGATTTAGTCAAATTTAACAAGGAATATTATTTAAATAAGGTTTAAATAATTAATCCTAGAAAATAATAAGATAAATAGTGATTTATCTTATTAATTTTTTTGTTTTGGGTTAAATATGACCAAGAATATTAATTAAACTGTTGTTTAATTGATTATCCCTTGAGGAAAATAAAACAAATAGGGATTTATTCAATATTTCCTCATGGGGTTTCTTGTTTAGACCATAAACAACTTAATAAATAATGGATTACTAAGTTATTTTTCATAGTGAAAGCAATTTTACTTAAGGTAAAATTGGTCTTACATGGTGTACTTTGGTCGATTTAATAGTAACAGGTTAGATGACCAAAACTTGGTGTAACAGTGTTGATTGATTTGGGTAATACACATAATTTTATTCATTTTCAGATAGCCAAGGAATTGAATTGCTTCCTATATACATCACCATAATGTCAAGTGATGGTTGCAAATGGAGGAGCTATAAATTGCTCTAGAAAGTTCCATAATATCAAGCTAACCATGGGGGAATATGTATTGAATATTTCAATGCTTTCAATTCCAATGGGTGGTGTTGATGTTGTACTAGGAGTCAAATGGTTACAATATTTGGGGACTATAACTTTTAATTTTCATGAAATTTTCTTGAAATTGTTTTGGGAAGGAAAGGAAGTTTAAGTATAGTGTATCGCAGGGAAACCGAGAAGGATATGCAGCTCTAATGTCATGAAAAAACTTTTGAAGAAATGACAACAAGGCATAATTGCACAAATATGCTCACTACAGGTTCAAACATCGAAATCCTCTATTTCTCCAGGTCTCCAAAAAGTATTGGACAATCATTTCAAGGTGTTTGAGACTCCCAAAGGCCTCCCACCTATTCGTGATTATGATTATGTTATTCATTTGATTCCAGGAATTGTTCCTCCAAACATCAGGCCTTACAAATATCCCTATGCCCAAATTACTGAAATTTAATGTATGATTGCATAAATGCTAGAGGCTGGTATAATTCAACCTAGTCAAAGTTATTTTTTTGCTCCAGTAGTATTGGTGCACAAGAAGGATGGATCATGGCGCATGTGTCCATATTATAGGGAACTCAACAAGATCACTATTAAAGATAAATTTCCCATTATTTTTAGTGATGAATTATTCGATGAATTACATGGAGAAATTTACTTCACCAAGTTGGATCTTCATTCAGGTTATCATCAAATTAGAATGAATACTGAAGACATTTTGAAAACGACATTTAGAACTCATGAGGGTCATTATGAGTTTTTAGTCATGCATTTTTGCCTTACCAATGCACCTTCTACATTTCAAGGGTTGATGAATTCCATTTTCAAACCCTTCCTTAGAAAAATTTTGTTAGTATTTTTTGATGATATAATAATCTACAGCAAGTCTTGGAAGGATCATGTTCAACATGTTGATAGGGTGCTCAAAATTGGAGGAGAAACAATTATATGAAAAAACCTCCAAATGTTTCTTTGGAGTACAGGAGGTGGAATATATGGGTTATATTGTATCTTATGAGGGTGTTAAGGTAGACCCTGACAAAATTAAATCCATTAAGGAATGGAAAATCCCCTCAACCCTAAAGAATCTGTGAGGATTTCTCGAGTTAAAAGGGTATTATCACAATTTTTTTAAGAATTATGGGAGAATAGAAACACCTCTATCAACATTATTGAAGAAAGATGCATTTTCTTGGACTCCATAAGCTACTAAGGCCTTTGAACATCTTCAAGAGGAAATGTGCCAAGCACTAGTCTTAGCTACACCAAACTTCACAAAAACCTTATTATGGAATGTGATGCCTCGGGAAATGGAATTGGTGTTGTTTTAATGCAAGAAGGAAGACCCATTACTTTTTAAAGTCGTCCAATAAAAGGAAAGTGTTTACAGAAAGCTATTTATGAGAAGTAAATGTTGGCAATACTACATGCACATAAAAAATGGCGACCTTACCTAATGGGAAGAAACTTTAAGGTAAAAATAGATCATGATAGTCTTAAATAATTTTTGGAACAAAGAATATCTTTAGAAGAGCATCAAAATGGATCACAAAGATGTTGGGTTTTGACTTTGAAATCATCTACAAAAAAGGGAAGTTAAATGTTGCAGATGCACTATCAATAAAGGATGATGACGTGGAAGCATTGCTTTGTACCATTTCTATTATCCAACTAGATTGGATAACCAAAGCAAGGGAGGAGTGGAAGAATGATGAAGAAGTGTGGTAACTCATTCAAAATTTGCAGCAATATCCAAGTACATTTGATACATTTAGCTAGAAAAATGATTCATCATGGTACAAAGATCACTTATATATTTTTAAGAATTCTCAAGTAAAACAAAAGATTCTTTTGGAATTGCACACCTTTCCCTTATGAGGACACTCGAGATTTTTAAAAACTTACCACAAGGTCAGGAAAGAATTTTTTTGGGATGGCCTTAAATCTGATATTCAAAGGTTTGTGGTGGAATTTTTGGTCTGCCAACAAAATAAAGCTGAGACAATTACTACCCTAGGTCTGCTACAACCTTTATCCATTCAAAGTCAACATTGGGAGGAGATTTCAATGGATTTTATCACAGGTTTACCCAAGCCTGAAGGAAAGAGTGTCATCATGGTGGTATTTGATAGGCTTACCAAGTATGCACCCTTATGTGCATTATCTCATCCATTTAAAACTAGTACAGTTGCTACTGAATTTATGGAAACAATTCAAAATCTACATGGAAAACCAAAGATTATTGTAAGAGAAAAATATCCCATTTTCACTGGAATTTTTTGGACGGAATTATTTTCTTGTCTAGGTACTCAAATAGCTCATAGCTCATCTTATCATCCCCAATCTGATGGAAAAAGATAGTTAACAAATTTTTTGAAGGATATCTTCATTTCTTTGTATCTCATAAACAAACATAATGTGTCAAGTGGTTACCTCTGGCTGAATGGTGGTATAACACTTCCATTCACGCTACAACAAAAATGATCCCATATATGGCACTCTATGGATATCATCCACCATCCATCACATAATATTTAAGAGAAAATTATAAATTTAAAGAAGTGGAAGATCACATTGAGTATAAACAACAAGTTCTCCACCTCCTAAAGGATAACCTAAATTTGGCATAGAATCAAATGAAACAACACGAAGATCAACATCGCATCGAAATAAGTTTTGATGTAGGTGTTTGGGTATTTTTATGACTACAACCATACAAAAAAATTTCCCTCAAGCAAGCTAATAAGGATAATAAATTATCACTAAAGAACTATGGTCCTTACAAGGTGTTGCAAAATATTGGTACTATGACTTAAAAATTGGAGCTTCCAACATCTTCTCGAGTGCACCCAGTTTTCCATGTTTCATGCTTAAATAGGGTTATAGGTGACAAACTGTTAAAATTTACTGCAAAAATAAAATATTTACCGAGAGGAATAATAATCGTGAAAAGAGCCAGCAACAGATCATTAACATAAACACAATTGTTTATCTGGGAAAACCCCAAATTCCGGGGAAAAACCTAACCAATGAAATTTCATTAACCATTGGCCAAAACCCTGACCAATCCGACCAAGTGAGCCTTCACCGCTCACCTCCAGGCCTACATTACAATGAAGTATTCCCAGCCTTTTATAGGCTCCATTACATGCAATACCATGGGTCGAAACCATGGGTGCACAAAACCATGTGCCCCAAAACCACTACTATTTACCCTAGTCAACATTGACTCTAGCCTGAGTCATGTTTACCTAACACAAACTCCTAGTTCAAACAATATTGCCAGAACTTGACGAGGAAGGAAAATCATATTGTAACCTAAAGTAGTCATAGAAACAAGAATTCGACAGCTACAAAATCTGTCTAACATAGGCATGGTAAGCACACGAGAATAGGAAAGATAAGTGTGGATGCATTAATTATTCACAATGACGCATATATAATTCATTGGAGTGACCCTTGGTTTCACATTTCAAGTGGCCTCTTGGAATCCTCTTGATTTTTCAACTCCCACACTAACCCTAGGAGGATTAGGTGTCCAACATTCCCCCCCCCCCTTAATCCAAAGGGGTATGTATGATTCCAAGGAGAGAGTTTTAATAAAATGTGCAAAGTATGCATGGCAGCACTAGGATGAATGAGCTCTCTAAAATGTTTGCAAAGGGAGGTGGTTTAAGGATGAACACCAACACTAGAATGCTTAGTGTAGTTCCCGAAACTCTTCCAAACCTAGCAAGAAGCTTAGATCTTCTGCTAGAGGAAGTGCTCCTAATGTTTTGAAGAGGGAGACCTTCAAATTGGAAGAAGGGAGGTTTACAACATGCGATGGTTTAAGGATGACCAAAAACTCTAGAATGGTTAATGCATTTCCTAGAACTCCTCCAAAACTGGCAATAAGCTGAAGTCTTCTACTAGAGGAAGTGTCCCAAATTATTTTAAGAGGAAGAAACTAAACCTGACATAGATGGTTTAAGGTTGACCACCAACCAAAGGCATTTTCATGGGCATATGTGTCTCTGGATACAAATCTAAATCTGGAAGGCAGGTTGTGGCTAAGGATCGCTTGAACTTCTGTGTCTCTAGCTACAAATCTGAATCTAGAATGAAAGGTTGTGGCTCAGACTCACTTGAATTGTTGTGTCTCTGGCTACAACTCTGATTCTGGAATGGCAGGTTGTGGCTCAGGCTTGCTTGATGTGGATTTGAAGCTTGTAGATGACCATCATTCCCCCATTGTTAGGTACAAGGTGAGATGATGGCGAAAACTCAACTGCCAGACTTTTTAATGTTCTAGAATAAATTCTGACATATGATTGAAATATCTTTTTGGTTGTTGTTGCCCATTTCGAAGAAGCGATCCATCCAATATGAATCTTTGTTCTTGCAGGAGGCTTGTTTTTGAAGCATTTGTGTGAAGAATGAGTGTTCTAACAACATTACTTGCATGGGTGAAGATCAAAACAATGATATTTCATATGACCAACTCGGTCAGAGTGTTGGCATTTCATAATTTGGTGTGATTGTTGTGGAAGAGGAGCAGAATCTTAAATAGCTGAAGGTGGACTTTCATAAATCAATCCTCCACTTTGAAATTTGATGGGCTTGGAATAGTCTGGAATATGAAAGGACACCTCCTTGTCATATCCAAGACCTGTTTTGTGCTTGTTATGGAAAATATCTTCCAAAGGTTTGATGATGGGCTTGGGAAGTGTAGGCTGGATTTTTTCTTTTGCATTAAAATCTGCCCTTGTACTTGGCTCAGTGATCTGAACAGTTTCTTTTTGCTGATGGGATTTTGTCTCAATGCTATGAACAAAAATAAATTGTGTTAGGCCAGGAGGTAATTCCACAAGTTTTCAAATTCGTTTGAAGTGTATTCTTTTCCATTATCAGTGCACAAAGAGCTAATATGAGTTTTTGCATCATTTTCAATGCATGCATGAAAATTCTTGAATATTTGAAAAGCATCAGATTTGTTCTTAAATAAGCAAACCCAACACATTCTGGTGTAATCATCAATAAATGTCATCATATATTTATTTCCATTTGAAGAAGAAATGGGAATGGGGCCACATAAATTTGAATGAATAAGCTCAAGTTTTCTATGTGCTCTAGAATGTAAATCATGAAAGGAATTATTGCTATGATTTCCTAGAATACAAGCATCACATTGCTTAAGTTTCCTAGGAATTGTAGGCAATCCAGTTACACCATTTTTCTTCAACAATCGAAGGTTGTAATAGTTTAAGTGTCCAAATATATCATTCCATAAAAGACCCGACGTGAATGTATCTTCATCATAGTGTGAACTAAATGCAATTTTTTGTGCATGAGCAGAGGTACCTTACAGCTTTAGGAGTCTTCCTTCTTTTATTTCTTTCATGACAAGTGAGCGATCTGATGTTTTTTTTACCTCAACCTTTCCATCCAACATGTGCATGGAGTGTCCTTGCTGGCGAATGTGGACCAAGGACAACAAGTTTCTCCTCAACTCAGGGAGGTATAGAAACTCATGTAGAATATGGTCTTGAAGACCAAGCAACTTAATCCTGATTGTGCTAAGCCCTAATGGCTTGATTTTCTATTTGTCTGCAAAGTATACTGCTCCATCAACCTTGTCAGTAAATTATTCAAAAAATAATTTTCTGAAAGTCACGTGACATGTTTCTCCTAAATCTAACAACCAATCATTTCTCCAAGAAGTAAGTGAAGCATTAAACAAGTCTTCAGTTACTCCAATGTTACAATGTGCCACAACATAATGAGTGGATTCAAGTGCTTTACCTTTGTCTCTGTCATGAGTTTTACCTTTTTCTTGATTTATTTCCTCCTCAATTCTTTCCCAAGGCAGCTTACATGTAGATGCATCATGCCAGTCTCTATTGTGGTGTATGCAATGAAGACCATATTTTTCACTTTGAGCTTGTTTTCCCCCCTTCCTCTGATACTTCTTCTTACTCATCCTCTTCAGCCACCTATTCCTCTCGAATAATATTGAGCATGCATTAGGGGAATTTTGAGGTCTAAAATGTGCCTCCTAAGGAAATTATAAAATAATAATGGAAATAATATAATAAGTTTTGATTACATCATCAAATTTTAGAGGGAAAAAAAGAAAAAACTACTTATTCAACTCCTATTTTGAACTTATCTCCCTAAGGTTTTACTAAAATTTTGAGCAGGAATACTCGTTGGATGAAAAATTTAATTCCCCTTCCAATGATTACCCATGTTTCATAATTTTGATGTACTTTGCTACATGAAAAATGAGAAATACATTAAAACCATGACTGGAATCATGTTTTTTCATGTATTTCTCATTTTTAGTGTAGCAGGGTCCATCAAAATTATGCAACATGGGTACTCCTTGGATGAGGAATTAAATTGGGCATCCAATGAGTGCTCCCACTCGAAACTTGAGTAAACCCTTAGGGAGATAAGTTGAAAATACAAGTTGAAAAAGCACTTTTGTTATTTTATTATTTTTTAATATTATTACTTTTTTACTCCAAAAATGGTGAATCATCCCCCATGGTTGACATCATCATCTTGAATCCTATTGGTTCTCATAAAGTTTATTTTGGTTGTACATTTTTCTTAGGAGGCCCATTTTAGACCTCAAAATTCCCCTAATGGAGCATGATTCTTCTCTCTATGTGCAAACCCTATATCTTCTTCAGAATATAGAGGGGCTTTCTTCTTTCCAAAATCCTTCTCTCTTTCTGCAAACTTTTTCTCAACGGAGTCAAAGGTGATCGCCTTGAGGTTTCCACTTGATTGCAATGATTCAAGGTAGTGTGAGTAAGTGGGACACAATTCCTTAACATAATCTATGAGAGGTATGTTAATTTCTACACCAATATTTTTAATGTCATGCATGATAGATATTACTTCTGATGCTAAAGAAAAAGGTTCATCGTTTTTCAATTCAAGGTTGAATAGCTTAATCATTAATTGAACAATTTCAAGTTATGAATGTGAGTCATAGAGTTCTTTTAATTTTATCAAGGCTTCATGGGCATTTGAAAATGGTGTAATATGGCGACTCACCTCTTCATTTATAGAAGCTGCAATCAAGGCATAGGCCTTGCAATTTATTTTTTCCCAAATGGCAATCTCCTTGTCTGAGGTGGGATTTTCGGGTGCATTATCTCCTTCTCCTTCACAAATTTCTCTCCAAAAATCATTAAAAATGAGAGTATGCTTGATTTTCTGATAACACTCAGGATATTTCTCCTTGCTATAGAGAACTACTCCCACAATAGATATAAGTGAATGCATTGTAAATATGTACTATAAAAAAAAATGTAGTCTGCTGCAAAAAAACTCAATTCTAGAGTTGATTTTTTTTGTGTATATATATGCACAAAAAAAAAAAAAAAAAAAAATTCTAAATTGCAAAAAGGAAACTAATTTAATCCATAATTAACTTGGCCAATCGGCTAAATACCCTACTTATCTTATGCTCTATCTATGCAACTATTCATGACCTAATTCTAATTTGAAGAGGTGTTGCTTGCAGGTTCGGGAAAAAGGGCTAAAGATGCTAATGGAGGGCTTGAACACACGAGACAAGGTTTAGAGAAGTGAAAAAAGGGGTTTAAACCTTATTAAAAATTTATAGCGCAAAAACCCTTTGGAGCGGGAGGCTTTTAGAAGTGTGGTGGCAGAACTGCGATATGCGATATCGCAATTGCAATATCGCAAAGTTGGAGGAGTATCAGAAGTGATGTTTGGGAGTGGGAGCGAAATGCGAAATGCAATGGGGGACGTGGCGATGGTACCGGTGGCAGAGTACGACAACGATATCGCAATTGGCGTTGGGAGCGGTATTTGTTAACGGGAACCAAATAAAAATTGTGATTTGTGATTTGCAGTGTGGTAGAGTACAGAGCAATATCGCAATCGGCGTTGGGAGCGGTAAGTCTTTAAAGGAAAAAGGAAAAAGATGTGAAATGTGATTGCGATGTATGGTAGCGGGAAGTTCAAGGAGAAAAGGGAGAGGTCCACTTTGATGGGTTTTCAAGCATTTTGTGAATGAAAAGGTGCGAAATGCAAATAAGAGGAAAAGGAGGGAAATGGAGGCGTAAAAGCGAGGTTCAGAAGTGTAACATAGAGGTGGATAGGGACTAGAAAATGAAGTGGAACAACTTAATAATGTCTCTAGGGCTTTTGATGCTTATTCCTGTAAACAAACCTGAGTATTCATGCATGGAAGAAACAAACAAAATGTGTGATAAAAAAACAGTGAACAGAAAGTATTTTTTGGCCTATGGGAAGGTCAACCCTGCTCGAACTCTATTGAGAGAGATGAGAGGGGAATGCTTGGCCATAAATTTTGGATTTTTCCTCTACTTTATCACTCTCGTAAGAAAATGAAGAACTACAACAACAAAGTGAAAGAAAAAACTAAACAGTAATGAAAATATCAAAAGCATAACTAACTAAATGACATAAAAAAACTAGCTAAATGACAAAAAGGAAAGAATGAAAACAACATAAAAGTTGAGGCACATGGGTTGGACCCTAACCCACGAGCCCAACTCTTTGGAACTAGATCAATAAAAAGTCATCCGAATACTCATTGCATTAAAAATACAATATTATTACATATCGAAGGTCTTAAACAGCAAAAGCCTAATAGAATGGAAAATGAATGGCATGGGATGGAATGGAATGGACTATATCGAATGGAACATAATCCATTGGAATCGACCCTAATTATCTCTTGATCAGCTTTATTTATCCTCAATGGAAGCTACCAACAACTCCTACAAAATAGGTAATGAGTCCACTTGACTCCAAATGAAGTATGGCTTGAGTGCACTTGGTCTTGAGTTGCTTGGCTGCCTCTAGAATTTGAATTTCTGGAGGGGATCTCATGAGGATCCTTTAGCTTCCTTTGAGAGTTAAGGAGGGTGGACAACCCCTTTGAATCTCTCCAAGATTTCTCCCTAATTTCTTGATATTTTGCTCATTTATTCTTCACTCTTGATCTTCCAGTGGCAGGGATAAAGTCCCTAAATTATCTTTTTCTCCAAATCTGCATAATCTGCCCAATATTCTTAAAATATTCTACAAAAATAACCAATATTAGGCAGAAATATGAAATTACCTTTAAACCTTCGTAAGAAAATATTAAATCATAAGAAATCATTATTAAGTGCAGAAGGAGAGATTTAATATATCTTTTCATGCACCTAATAAATGTAGATGGGCCTAAGAAAGGTCAGATGGGCCTTAATTTATGTCTAGTTTAGAGGCCCATCATCACCCCCCTACTTAAACTATTGCTTATCCTCTGAGCAAGCTATTCATCCTCCCTGCCTTATGGTTCTTCCTACATGCTGGCTTATTTCATTTTATGTTTATTGGCCCATGCACTGCTCCTCCTGCTAATCTTCTTGCTATTCTTCTTGAATTTATTCTCATATGTGCTTCATGGAGGTCCTTAGATGCCTTAAGAAAATCTGTTTCGCATGCCAAGAGGTGGTTGATCCACCTTGTATTTTTATTTTCTTTTTTCTTTTCTTTCTTTCTTTCTCTCTCTTTTTTTTTTTAATCACATGCAGAATAAACTCACAGTTATTTTTTCTATGAACTGAGCTCACCCTTGGTTACCCCTTTGGCACTCCTCGTCTTCCATTACATGAACTTCTTACTACCCACTTTCTCAAGTCATTTTTACTTTTGTCTTTTTCCTCTTCTTGGTGGAAAAAGTGAGGTTAGTTGTTAGATAAGGTTGAGGTTGCTCTGCTACTAATTTTGGCTATATAAAAAACTTTCCTTCTCACACTTTTTAATGTTTTATTAAGCTAAAATAGATTCTAAGAAAGGGTTAGATGATTGCATACCTGAGCCTTACCATTGATTTGTTTTTGTAGGTGATATGGAAGTTGTTGATATGGATGTTGAAGCTATCTTCTGTGAATCTTCTCTTGCCATTGAATATGATACAATTGAAATATAAGTACCTGAACCTTCGTTTCCTGAGGTCATTGAACCTAACTTCTTTGAATCTGATACCTTATCACCTAAGGTTATTCAACCTGAGGTACCTCAATCATTTTCACTTGTTACTTCTGGACTTTACTATTCTCTTCCTTTGTCTCAAACACAACCGCAAATTATATATCTTGGACCTGACGTGAACCCCTTCCATACGGTCTTGTGAGTATTGAAGAGATTCCATAGGAAGAATTTCGTCCCTCCTCTCCTATCCATTTTATAGGGTTACATATTTATTAGGATCATCCTTTTCCTCCTCTGAAAGCTCCATCTGAAATTCCTTTATCTTATTCTCTTCCTTCCAGTTCGCCCGATATGTTCTTGCAACAATCATATTTGGGATAATTAGCCATGACTGAATTTGTATGGTTTCCGATCCTATATCCACTACAGTTGAAACATCAAATTTTTTTTCCTCATCCATTTTTTGACATCACTAGAGACACACTTGTATGGTGGCCCATCTGTCTTGCTTGGTTATCAGTTGTTATCTGGTACCTTCTCTAGTGCGACATCCAGCCCTTGGACTTCTCCCATGACATTTGTTTCTGGAATTCCATATGGCACTTCTCTAATGAGAACTATATAGTCTAATCCTTCTCCTCCACCTACACCTACAGTCAAAAAATAGGTTGGTCCTTATATTAGTGGACACCTTCAACATCCCAATTATCCTTATGTTGGGTACTGTTCATCTGGTGGGGAGTTACCTCCTTCATCCAATCCTCCTTTGACAGGGGGCAACCTTTCATCGGTATACCACAAGTTAGTGTTAAGCCTTCATTATATCCTCCTCATTCTGGTTTGACTGCTAATTTTTGGAAATATACGTTGCTCGTTCAACCTGGTTTGGTTATGGGTACATATGTACATTATCAACCTATAATGTTTGCATCCCAAGTTCCCACCTAATGATCTATACCTCAACAAGCTCAAATAATTGTAAGCCAACCTTCACAGGTTGATTCTATGACTCAATATATTCCAATGGTACCTGGTATCCCCCGGACCCCACTTACTCAGCCTTTATAAGGTAACTTACAGTCTCAATATCTTGGAAAAGGTATCCCTCAAATTCCAATAGGACAAAATGCATATGGTATGGCACAACCGCCACCGGCCTCACCTTATGTGAGCATGATGCACAATCCCATGGGGAAAAAATATCGTCCTTCACAAGGTGTCCATTCCAGTATTTTCAGGCTATCCTAGATCTAGACAACAAGGATATGTGTATATGTAATATCCCAAATTGGGAACAGCTACACTATTGGAATATTTTAAGAAATTACCAATGTGGAGCTTCAGAAAATCATGAGAATAACAATGTATATTATTTCATGAGATGTAAAAGAAAAATTTAACCAGAAAATGAATGATCAGCAGGGGAGATTTGCTTTACTATCCTCTCCCGGCATGAGGAAATGCAACCTTCTGGACCATAAAAAATTCATTTTCAGAAAATAACGCAAAAAATATGGGAAATGGCACTTGGATCCCATGGTTTATACATTTTACAACTTCCATACCGAATTTGAGCCCAAAATAATCATTCTAGCTAAGTTAAACAGATCTCCCCAGCTAGAGACAGCTCAAAAACACCCTATTCCCATGACTTTCAACTGCAGCATTTCTGAAGACTATGAGAGCGTATTTCCCATGAGGGTTTCTACAGAAAATGATGGAATAATAACTATTTGAAGTTTATATTAATAAAATAGCAAATAAATGGAGGTTTAACCTCTTATTTATCAGAAACAAGACACTCGACAAAGGTTTCCGGCAATATACATGTACAAAAAGAAGGACTGCATAAAATAATGTAGTATACTAAAACTATGCATTAAGAATGGCTGAATATGACATATAAAATCTGAATAATACAGTAAATGGCCAAGGCCCTTCTTATTAGATCTCTCGGAGGGAAATAAGCACCTCCTCCTCAAAGACTAGTACAAAATAGCAGGGTTTAACCCTGCAACTGTTGCAACTGTAGAGAGGACACAGTTTCTGAAGGGAAATATGTTGTAGCTAAATATGGATGAATGGCCCCAAGCCAAATTCTAAATTGAAGCTCAAATCCTTCCTTCTTGATCCCTTAACCAAGCTGATCCAAAGAGAGGATGGAGTTCCCGCATGGGAATTCTTTGCACTAAGCAGTGCAGCAACTTCGGCTAAACAGATGAAGCATGAAAATAGTCAAAATACCAAGATAGATGAATAATGAATCCATCCCTTTGATTCTATTCCTTCCCTTTTATCTTTGGTGAGCCTCCTCAACCCGGACCCCACACAATGTTGAGGTGACTTCCTAGTGAAGCTTCCTCTTTCAAAACTGCGACGCCCTAGCTAGCTTCCCTCCTCTTTGTAGCAGCGCTATTGACTTGGTCAATTGGAACTAATCCACCTGCAATGCCTCTTTTTACACTAAGGGATCTTTAATCTGGTTCTCATATGTGTGTCTAGGCTGATCCTTGTTCACATTGAGCTAGTTTACTTGAGTGATTTCTTCCTCCTCAAGAATGGATGTTGACTTAGTCAACCTTGAATATGTTTCCATCTAATTTGCCCTTGTTCACACTTGGAAGTGTAAAAATATCTCCTAAGGTGATCTCCTTCCTTACTAAGGTGGAATCTATTCATATTTTTATGTTTCATGGGCTTCCTTACCCATTTATTCCTCTCCTAGGTGAAAGTAGAAAAATCTAATATTCCAAATTGCTGTGTGCAAATTTTGGAATATTACAGTCCTCCCCTCCCAAATGTTGCTTGTCCTCAAGCAACTGTAAGGATAGGACTGAAGAGCATCCTCTTCTCCCCTGTAGCAACCTTATAAGATGAAAGCCTCCAAATATCATGGTGCTGCATCATCAACATATCTCCAAGTTGCCCCTCCCAAGTGTGTAAGCTATCCAAATAGTTGGCATTATGTAACAGTGGATCATCCATGGAGGCAAAAATGGGCTATTTGAAGGTCCTCTTGGGGTATGAAAGCTGATTTAAATTTGGATTCATCATCCCCATTCGAATCTCTCCTCCCCAAGCTATTAACCAAACAAAATGAGTCACCCTCCAGATTGGCAACTCATGAAGGATCTCTTCCACCTTGAGCTCATGAAGAATAGGTGGGCTGAAAATCTGAATATGGTAGGCAAGATAGCCTACCCCATGCTGTCTTCTCCTCCACTTAAGATAATTGTAGAGAATTTTTTGATCTTGGGCTGCCATAATGTTTCCCTCAAATGGCAAGAAGGAATCTAGACCTCCAAAGTTCCCTCTCCCAGCGCTGTGAATCAAGTTGGCCCAAACCATCTCATACATGATGGAAAAGAACTCACCACCATATGGCATCCCATCCATCTCATGGCCTTCCTCATTAAGAAACAAATATGTTGCTGTGGAGGCCATGCCCCTTGCCATGCTCCCCTTAGAGCATGCAATGCAGAAAGTGTGGGGATGCTCCTCCCCCAAGAACACACCCACTCCATGTGTTCCTCCTCCAATAATGCTCCTCATACAGGCAAGAATAATATCAGCAAATAGGATCATGATCAGCATCATAGTGAGAGAAATACTGAAGGTTTTATGTGGTTCTGGAAGGTGCCAACAGTCTCCCAAGTGGTCATAGCGCAGTCTTCCCCACTGTAGCTTCAGACAATGGCATGGCAAGTTGCCTCTTAACAAATGGCTTGCTGCATAAGTCCTCACACCCACTAATAAATAGTAGATGGCTGAATATGTCAACTGAGCACACAAGAAGTAACCAAATACTTACCCTAGATCATACAGTAGATGGATATCTCCATCATAATAGCTAGCCACAAATGGACCATGGAGCCTAAAGAAGAACTTACCCCTTTGAAGAGAAATGCACTGCAAAGAAATGGTAAGAGCATGCAAATATTGTGTGGTACAATCAATAAATGCAAAGATAGAATTCTTACCATGTAACGAAGACAAGATGGTGACAACATCCATAGATGAATCCTCCATAGTGCATGACATACCCATATGAAGAGGAATGAATCACATGCTGCATGAAGATCCTCCGCCTCATGCCTGGAAACCCAAGTCAAGGAGATCATACCATAATGAAAAATGAGTCCATTCACTCCTCTACCAATCTCACCTCCTCTAGGCCCACCAAGTGCATCAAATATGAAGTGATCCTGGGAACACTCCATCAAAAAGTTTCCGCTCCATAGTGACATTGTTTTTGGCCTATGCAAATAGGCTCCTACCAACTCATAAATCCATTCTTTGACACGTCCAATTTCAAAGACTCCTCCCATGATGTTGCCATATCCTCTCATTGCAACATCATGCAAAATGTGAGAGCAACTCCGCCCTTGCTCTCTCTCAATCCTCCAAAGAAAAAAATGTCTTTGTTGCCCCATCATACCTCCATCACACAACCCATGTGGTGAAAATATCACATTATCATAATGCTTCCACACTCCTTGCCATATGATGCAAGTACCCTGCCAAGTTCCTCCTATCCACATACCCTTGGAAAAATGATATCTCTCATGATGGCCAAACTCTCTCAAGAGTAGCCAACACAGTTTTGCCTCTTTCTGCCCAGTATCTTAGATTTGCAAGTAGCTCTCTAGCTCCTTGCTTTCTATCCACATCCACTTATCCACCGATGGAAGCCTCCTACCACTCTCCACCTTGGTACTCCTCCAAAGAAGATTACCATCCTCCCATATCAAATTTTTCTCCTTGCATTCCATGGGATGCTGAAATGCAACTCCTTGGAGACTTCCTAGAGAAGATCTCTCACCGATGGTCATCTTGAACCCATAAGTATCCAAGTGGACTGAAGGCAAATCCTCCTTGCTGCTACCTCTTGACAGCGCTGTAACCCTTCTCCAGGGTGTTTTGGCTATCTCATGTCTCAACTTCCAGATGAACATTTGATTCTGCATGAATTTGTTTGGAGCAAAGTTTACTCCATCCTCTAGGTTCATGACTCCCTCCAAAAGATCACACTTCAACCTCAAGGGTTGTGTGCATCTCAACAGGGGTCCATGAGAATTATGGTTCATTTTCTCCTTGAACCATTCAAGCTTGCACAACGCAGTGCAATCCTGCTGCTCTATCTCAGCAATAGTGTTTGATCCTAAGCCATATGAAGACATATTTCTACAACTTTGAGAAATATTTTCTGCAATAAGTAAAAGTGGAAATATTCCCATACCTTGATGAGATGTGGGAACCTCTTGTAGTGCTACAAAGGCTCCTTCCTCAAATGTAATGGTTGTTCTAATTGCTAATGTAAAGGGTTGCTCTCCCAAGGTTGTGACAGCGCTGGTGCATGTCTCTTCCCATGGTGGTGTGGGCCTCCCCTCCTTTGATCTTTCTCTATCAAAGGTTCTAATCAGTCCTTGAGTAAACTCAGGAAAACAAGTCACTCTTGTATGGCTTGAGTGATTGAACCATCAAGCATTGGCTTCACACTCCAGGTGCAGCGCTGCAACTTCTACTGCCTCCCTCTCTACTGCTGGATGAAGTAGGAATAATGCCTCAATATTTCTTGCCCAATCTCTAGTTGTAGTTGACCCATCAAATGTAGACAATAAGAACCTATTTCCTTTAAACTCTCCTTTGCTGCAGGGTCTTCTTTCTTCTCTCAATTGAATAAACTGAGGAAAATCTAGGGTCTCTTTGGAAGCCCTAGGTTGGCACTTGTATTCTGCCAAATACCCACTCAGGATTTCATGCTCTAAGTGGTCTCCTTGCTCTCCACTTCCTATATGAGACCAGGAAGTGCAAGCATCTTCTTCTTCTTCTTGAAACCTTCTAGAGGTCTCACTGCAACTCTCTCCTCCTTGAAACCCTCTTGGAGTTTCAATGCATTTATCTTCTTCTTTCTTCTTAGATCTGAAAATAGATGAGAGTAAGCTCATCCTCTCCATAATTTTGTTCTCCTCTTCTTCTTATATTTTGATTGGATCTGAAATCCACAGGCTGAGCCAAGATGGCAGCTTTGATACCACTGTAATATCCCAAATTGCGAACAGCTACACTATTGGGAATATTTTAAGTTATTACCAATGTGGAGCTTCATCAAATCATGAGAATAACAATGTATATCAGTTCATAAGATGTACAAGAAATATTTAACCAGCAAATTAATGATCAGCAGAAGAGATTTTCTTTACTATCCTCTCCCGGCACGAGGAAATGCAGCCTTCTGGACCATAAAAACATCATTTTCAGAAAATAACGCAATAACTATGGGAAATGGAACTTGGATCCCGTGGCTTATACATTATACAACTCCCATACCTAATTTGAGCCCAAAATAATCATTCTAGCTAGGTTAAACAGATCTCCCCAGCTAGAGACAGCTCAAAAACACCATATTCCCATGACTTTCAACTGCAGCATTTATGAAGAATATGAGAGCATAATTCCCATGCGGTTTCTATATAAAATGTAGGAATAAGACTTATCAGAATTTTATATTAATAAGATAGCAAATAAATGTATTTTTAACCTCTTATACAGCATAAACAAGACACCCGGCAAAGGTTTCTGGCAATATACATGTACAAAAAGCAGGACTACAGAAAATAACGCAGTCTACTGCAACTCTACATTAAGCATGGCTGAATATGAAATATAAAATCTTAATAATACAAAAAATGGCCAAGGCCCTTCTTATTAGATCTCCCGGAGGGAAATAAGCACCTCCTCCTCAAAGACTAGTACAAAATAGCAGGGTTTAACCCTGCAATTGCTGCAACTACAGAGAGGACGCAATTTCTGAAGGGAACTGCGTTGTATCTGAATATGGATTAATGGCCCCAAGCCAAATTCTTAATTGAATCTCAAATCCTTCCCTCTTGATCCCTTAAGCAAGCTGATCCAAAGAGAGGATGAAGTTCCCGCACGGGAATTATTTGCACTAAGCAGTGCAGCAACTCCAACTAAACAGATGAAGCATGAAAATAGTAAGAAGATCAAATATAGATGAATACTGAATCCATCCCTTTGATTCTATGCCTTACTTTTTATCTTTGGTGAGCCTCCTCACCCTGGACCCCACACAATGTTGAGGTGACTTCCTAGTGAAGCTTCCTCTTTCAAAATTGCGCTGCCCTAGCTAGCTTCCCTCCTCTTTGTAGCAGCGTTGTTGACTTGGTCAACTGGAACCCATTTTAATGATTAAAAAAATATATAAAATCCCTAATTTCGCGCTGGGTTGATGGTTACTCAGGTAGTTCAACCACCCCAGCCCGTGGCCAACTGTTTCCAACTGCTGAAACTACTTGGAGGGACTATAAAAAGCCCTCATGTGTATGGCCTAAGGGAGAGAGAGAATTATTGATATTATACTCTGTTGGTATTCCCTATCCAAGTCCGATTCCCCGTGCCTCCTGCACTTTCCCAGTTCATTGTAGGAAACCCTTGTTTCCTTGAGATACACATCCCTTTATATGTTATCTCGTATGCACCAGTTTGGAAGGAGTCTTAGCGAGGTAAGGGCTGGACGGATCCGGACGACGGTCTGCGAAGGCCTTGGAAGGATCAGGTGATCTCTCCTCTTGATTACTTTTGTACGTACTATTTATAATACAGAAGTATCATGCTGTTCCCGAAATAAACGGGTTAGTGTATGCTTTAATGTATGAAGAATATTTGTTATACAAGCATTTATGATGATTTATTTAATGTTTTATATGAATCTCGCTAACATATAGAGTAGAAATATACTGTACAACTTGTCCTTTGTGCTGGTTTCTTCTTGTATTTCAGGTGAAAGAGGAAGGATGGTTGCAGGGAGTTTGAACTCCACGTGGATCTACTTCAAACGTAGGACCAACGGGTAAACCTCTCGTTCTGCTCTATTTCGTTTTCATGACTGTGCATGATCGTGTGAGTCTCTGTTAAATAGTACGCCCCTGCTCCGTGGAGGTTGAATCCCAACCAACCTCTAGGGTGTTAAATCCCCGAAACAGAACTGGCGACTCCGCTGGGGATCACATTTTTGTGATTCTCCTGTTGGGCTGTTTCAGCTGTTTGGTAGGTTACCAACAGTTTCTTCTGTCTTTTACAGTCCAGTTTGCTTTCTTGCAGTCAGTTTGAAGCTTTTATACCTTTCCCAGGCTTGTACTTTTTATTTTTCATTATCTTTCTTTGTATACGCAGTTTTTCTTGCACACAGTCGCGTATACCCGCTAGTTTGTGTAGAAGGATCCGCGTACACGCGGATTTCCCTCGACACAGACCCGTATACACGCCTGTTGCATAGCTGCAAGGTCGCGTATACCTAGGCTGAATTTGAAATTTCAAGATTCTGGTGTTTTTGGTATTTTCTGGCTGTGGAAGCCTGTGTTTGCAGAGTCTTTGTACTTACTGGAGTGTGACAGAAGTGGTTTTAAGTCTTGGTTCTCTTTCGTTTGCCCGAAAACTGATCTTTTTGGCGAAGTGTTCTTGTTGGTGCTAGCACTCCTGGATTGAGTTCCAAGATCGTTTTCTGAGCGTTCTTGGCTGTTCTGCTTTACCAGAACAGAGAGCTTTTGCTCATTGACTCGCTCCTGTTTTTGTGTTGTGCTTTGCATTGCGTTCTTTGCTTTGTTTTCGATTGGTTTTCTTGAGTTTCATAAGCTAGGGTTTTGTTGCATTTTTTCGAAGATCTTTTCTTGTTTCTTTGGAGTTTTGTGTTGCAACGAATTTGCACTATTTCTCTTGGCTGTTTGATTGAGTTTTTAGTCTTCCGTTGCCCTTATTGATCTTGCTATCATTAGTTTTATAAGGTTTGGGGGCATAGTTGGAGTTTATGCTTCAAATTCGGCCTCATTTTGGCTTGGATTGAGATAGTTGTTCTTGGTTTTCTTGAAGCTCTTGTTTTATAAAACTGAAAAGCCCAAAAACATTTGTTTTGCTTTTTGTTTTTGCATATCAAAAACTCAAAAAACATTGTTGCTTGTTTTTGTTTTTGTTGTTGCCTTTTTCATTTTCGTTTGGCTTCATCTTTTGGGATTTTAGTGAATTTTCTTGCTTCTAGTTTCCTGCTTGATTGTGAAGGGAGGTTGTCTTTTGATTTCTTCTTTTTCTTGTTGAGTATTTTGGTGTCTTATATTAAGAGTTCTTATTTCCAAGAATTAGCTTTCTGGATATCAAAAGATTAGTTGAAACTGAAGGAGCCTTTTGGGAAATTTCACCTTGTTTCAAGGGACTTTCTGCATCTTAGAATTTACATGTTAGTGGTCATTTGCATTAGGTGCATTGAATCATTTAATTAGCTTCTTAATTTTTGTGCGTGTGAGTTTGTAATTCGAAAAGAAAAATACATTTTTAGCCTCGTAGAACTTACATAGAAATTGCTCTTCATCGAAAGACTAAGAACTGCATGTGCATGTAGTCAGGTTTTTATTAATTTCTTTTGCGTCAGAACATCATTGGTTTCAACTCCATATCCTTATGACTTAATACAATAGCCTTTAAAATAAGCGATTTAATCTAAAATCAACTAGCAAGTTTTATTTAGTGTCAATCACCAACTAGCTAGGTTGTAGGGCCTTGGAATAGGAGAGAGGAGAGTTAACTCTCCAAGGCCGCTCAAACAGACATAGAAGTTTATTAATTGAGCGAAATCCAACTCCGTGAAGTGGACTGGGAAAGCTCTCATCCGAGAGTCAAGCGCGAGGGGAAGTGAAGGTTAAGAAGAGGGATACCCCCCCTCCGATTAGCTGAATCTAACCTCAAGACCGTTCCGCCCAGCTTCTGATACGGATTGGTGTCCATAGTTGCTGCTCCTAGGTTCCACACAGGTGACTGCGGGGGGGAATACCCGTGGTACCTGAGGCAGACGTCGCATCACTTCCAGCAGTACTTCTGGGGGGTGCCCTTGCGAAGCTTGGGTGCTTGAGCCGGCAAAGGCTGTTGTTAGGAGGTCGGCGTAACTGCTTCTGATACCGTCGCTAGTTGTTCTGGGCCCTAATCATCCCAGACTGCTTTCGGAAGGTCCTATACTTCGCTTTCCTGTATTTTGGTGTCCGGTCCTCATCACCCGGATCGGAAATACTTGGAGGTTGTTTGCTTGCTGTTTCTCAGGGTTTTGATTTTAGTGAGTGCTCTTTGCTCCTAGCTTGCCTAGCTTTTCACTTTTCTTGAGTCTAATATAAGAAATTTGTAAAAGTGGCTGATCAAGCGCCTCGACGTTCGAGGAGAGTCCGGGGGTTATCTCCCGAGAGTGCAGAGCCTTCTTCGAGAAGGCGTAGGAGCCATCTAGCAGGTGGTTTTCACCCTGTAGAGTCTGACGCTGTGGAGAGAGATCCTCCACTAAGGTCTGAAGGTTTCTTAGCTGATTCCGGTGTCGGTTCCGAGAGGAGCGTTTCGCTCACCTCGCGGGTATTGTTTCCTCAGGAGGAAGATTTTCAAATAGAAGATATACCTGAGCCTGCAGCTACAGGTCCATCTCCTCTTCCTCTTAATCATCCGTTTGTTATAGAGTACATCGGACCGGAGTCTGAGAGACCGCCGGATCTTCCTTATCTTTCTTATCTTTCGATGGCCACGACTGGGAACACGGCTTCTACCGTGAGTGCTGCGGGCATTCAGACCCCTGCTTCTGTCGAGGCAGGGGGCACTCTTGCTCTATCTTCGAGTGCTTCTAGCACTGCTATGTTTGGCTCGGGGTTCACCCAAGCATATGCTTCTCAATCTGGTCCCTTTGTTTCAGGGATGTCCATTGCTGGAAATCCCTCTTTTTCCTTTACCGCCGGTGCAGCTGGATCTACGCCCATGTCCAACATGGCTAGTGGATCAACTTCTTTTCAGGGTTTCCCCTTTGGGACTGGGCATATTCCTAGTCCCAATCCTTCTTTAGGGTCGTTTCCTTTTACGTCCCAGACCCAAAGTTTCAATCCTTGGTCTCAGGGGCCAAGTTCGACTGCTTTTATGGGGTGGAATCCTATGTTTGCAACGTCGGGGGCAGGGAATCAGTTCATCGCGAGTCATCCAGGGAATGCTTCTTTCCTTGCATCGAGTGCTTATCAGTCTCTTTCTCCTCTATCTAATACATGGAACCCCTACCAGGGGCTTACATCTTCAGTCAATACTTCAGCGGGGGGAACTAGTCTGGGTCTTGGTAACTCGGCGTGGGGAGGAGGTTCTTCTCCGTTTTCTACGGGTCCTTTCTGGCAGCCCGGTGCCTCATCAAATCCAGGCTATTCTTTTCAGAATGTGGGAAATCCATCCCATCAAGGATGGAATTCTCAGGCTCCGCCGCGATTACCATTTCTGGCAACGTTAAACTTGTCAGACTTGGCGAAGTTAACTAATGACCCGATTCAGTATAGTCCGGGTTGGCCTCCGGTTCCAACCAAACTTCCTTCAGACATTCCTAAGTTTGAAGGTAAGAATGGTGAAGATCCGGTAGACCATGTCACCACATTCCACTTATGGTGTTCATCCAACTCTCTGATCGACGATTCGATTAGATTGAGATTATTTCAACGCACCTTAACTGGAAACGCCGCGAAGTGGTATATAGAGCTTACTGGGGGCAGTTTCGCCACATTTGGAGAACTGGCTGTCACTTTTCTTAACCATTTCCAGTTGCCCGTCAGATATGAGGCTGGGACCGAACTCCTGGCTAATTTTAAGTAGGATGAGGCAACTCACATTTCTGATCATATTCAGGAATGGAGGAGAAGGAAGAGGCTTATCAAAGCCCATATTCCAGGTGAGTTCCTTCTCGAGTGGTTTTTGAAGTCACTTCAGTCAGATATTTCAAAAGATGTATTCATGTCAGGGGTATATTCCGAGGAGCAGGCCATCTTTAGGGCCCAGCAGTTAGAGTTGATCTATTCTCAGTCTGGCATGCTTTACAAGTATTTGCCTAATGCTCCTCGCTCCAAATTGGATCTATCGAAACCTAAACCTGGTCCGCATGGTGACTGACTTGTCGGATCGGTCAGTAGTAGTGCAGCCAGCCTGCTTTCTCAATTGCAGCAGTTGTCTTTACAATCTGCTTCTTCTGGTCAGGCTGTGCCTGCTGATTCTTCACCTTCCCAATCTTTGTCCATTAATGCTGTCCAATCTTCTGAACCCAAAGGAAATCAACAGTCCGATGGGAAGAAGAAGGGACGTAATAACAAGAAGAAGGGCAAGAATGGGAAGGGCAATGCAAATAAGACCAACGAGCGTGTTGGTGAAGGGCAAAGGGAAAAAAAGAAAGTTAAGTTTCCGTGCAAGCTTTGTGCTGGAGACCATCTCACGCATCTTTGCCCGAAAATTCAGGATGCTCAGCGCCTGTTATCTCAGCAGGGTTCTTCTAGTTCCCAGGCTGTGCTAACAAACCCTTTTCCCCAAGGGCAGCAATTAATTACTGGCGCGAATCAAAATCCTGGGGCTTCCTCTGGAGGTCCTCAGGAAGGGGAAATTCCATCGAATATCTTTATGATGAGTGCTCACGTGGATGTCGCTACGAGATCCCATGATTATGGTGGAGAGGAATCTTCGAAAGCTAAGGAAGTTTCTGATACTACTGAGCCGCTTCATATCACGAAGCCAACTGTCGAGTCTATGCCTCGGATACCGAAGGCATCCTCTAAGCGGTCAACGATTAATCCGAACATGAGGGCTGCTCAGAAATACTCGATTGTAGAAGATCTGGCGCAGAGTCCTTGTGCTATGTCAGCTTTAGAGGTACTCCAGTCTTGTCCGGCTCAGCGCAGTGCTTTGCTCACTGCCATTGGAGCTATAGATCCCAAAAATTCTCTTCTGATTACCTTTGATATGAAGAATTTTAAGAAGAGACTTCCTCATCATATGGCCTTCCATATTAAATCATCGTACCGGAAGACTAATATCTTTCGCACGGTCGTTGATGAGGGTGCTTCTACTTGCGTGATGTCTCCCGCATGCTGGAAGACACTAGGATCTCCCAAAGCTGTTCCATCTAGCACTATTCTTACTGCATTCGATGGCCATTCTCATAGGCCCCATGGTATTGTCCCGCCTTTGCCCATCTGTGTTGGGGGCAAAACCGTTAACATAGAGGTTGAGGTAGTAGATGCAGCCTTGGACTACAACCTTCTGTTGGGGAGGAACTGGATATATGATATGGATGCTATTGCGTCCTCACTATTTCGGATAGTATGTTTCCCCCACGAAGGGAGGATAGTTACGGTGGATCAACTGGACTATCCTCCTGTAGACCTGGATGCGCCTCCTGACTCATCTGTCCCTAAGTTGGACAATACTAAGGCACCTATCGAGAATCTGGGAGTTGGAATGTATTCTTCCCTGATGGGATCCTTTGATCTTCCTCCTCCTAAGGTGTCTATCAATGCTATTTCATCCTCCAAGGCTCCCCTTCGAAGAGAGTTCTTTCGAACTCATTATTTTTCGGACCCTTGGACCTTACCGTCCCCAACCGCCACTTTGGAGGAAGGGCAAGTGGGTGGAATGGCATTCCCGATTTCTGCAGCTGAGATTGCATATCAGTCTGTTGTTGACACTGCAGAGTCTGATCCAGCTCCTCTTTCGCCAGAAGAGTTGGATGGTGATGTGGCTCCGGCTTGGACGCTTACTTCTTCTTCTGCCCAGGATTGTCTAGATACCACTCTTCCATCTCAAGAGGCCATCCTGGAAGCAATGACAGGTATAGAGAGACCGTGGGATGACTTGCATCATCGGTCTTACTTCCTACCTGACTTGAGCGAAGTCGAAGCTAGTTTTCCAAGTCCTCAGTCTCCTGGACCTGTTCACCCAGTCTTGAGCCCCTTAGCACCAGCACAGGTTTATGCTGAAGGGAACATGGCCGTGATCTCTCCGACTATCCCGGTGAACATCTCCAGGAATCCCAACATTATTGAGAACGTTTTCATTGGAGCTGAATGTTCCCGTGAAGAAGTTCAAATCTATACCGAGCTCTTCAAAGAGTATAGGGATGTTTTTGCTTGGTCTTATGAGGAAATGCCTGGCATAGATCCATCTATCGTCCAACATGAGATCAAGACGTATGAAAACGCTAAGCCGGTCAGGCAAAAACTTCGTCCGGTTAATCCTAGGAAGGCAGCAGCTATCAAAGCTGAAGTTGAAAAGCTGCTTAAGGCGGGATTCATTTTCCCAGTTCCTCTGACTGAATGGGTTTCAAACCCCGTTCTCGTTGATAAAAAGCAAGGAACGATTCGAGTGTGCATCGATTTCAGAGACCTGAATAAGGCGTGTCCTAAAGATAATTACCCCACACCCTTCATTGATCAGATTATTGATGAGTGTGCTGGTAATGAAATTTTTTCCTTCATGGACGGTTTTTCTGGTTACAATCAAATTACTATCCGTCCAGAAGATCAACATAAGACCGCATTTATTTGTCCCTGGGGTACGTTTGCATATAAGAAAATGCCTTTTGGTCTGAAAAATGCTGGAGCCACTTTTCAGCGGGCCATGTCTTACGCTTCCACGACATCAAGAAAATTATCGAGGCATACTTAGATGATCTAGCTGCTCATTCTCGAAAGAGGATGGATCATCCGGGACACCTCCGGCAAATATTTGAGAGATGTCGTTTTTATAAAATTCGTTTGAATCCGAACAAGTGCGTTTTCGCGGTAACATCCGGTCGACTGTTGGGATTTATCGTGTCTAATGAAGGGATAAGGGTAGATCCCTTCAAGGTTGAGGCAATACTTCGGTTGCCTCCCCCGTCTTCAATCCGTCAACTTCAAAGTCTCCAAGGGAAGTCTAACTTTCTTCGGAGGTTTATCGTTAACTATGCTGAGATTACAAAGGGATATATGAGACTGTTGAAGAAAGGAGTCCCTTTTCTTTGGGACGACTATGCTCAACGCTCATTCGATGCCTTGAAAAAGGCATTGACCTCTGCTCCTTTACTGAGTCCACCCGATTATAGCAGAGATTTTGTTTTGTATCTGGCTACAGCAGAATCTACCATTGGTATGGTTCTGGTTCAGGAGGATGATGCTCTGGCTGAGCATGTTATTTACTACCTTAGTCGAGGACTGGTAGGACCTGAACTACGATACACCCCGATAGAAAAATTAGCCTTGGCAGCAGTTCATGCTGTGCAGCGACTCCGGCATTATATTATTCTTCGCAAAACTTATGTCTTGGCAGCTGCCAATCCATTTCAGTTTGTCCTCAGCAGGCGAGTGATTGGGGGCAAATATAATAGATGGATTGTGATTTTACAGGAATTTGATCTAGAGTTCATGTCTGCCAAATCCAAGAAGTCATTAGTTTTTGCGGAATTGATCTCCGAGTTGCCTTGTGGAGAGGCGATGATCTATGATGAGTCCTTTCTGGAAGAACACTTGTTTCTGATCTCTCCACAAGATCCTTGGTATGGGGACATCATTGTATATCTCCAGACTGCGAAGTTTCCCTCTTCTTTTTCGAAAGATGAGCGTCGTAAGCTGCGTCACTTAGCTAAAAGTTATCTGATTATTGGTGATGCTTTGTACCGTCGAGGGGTTGATTCAATCCTAAGACGCTGCTTAACTTTCGAAGAAGCTGAGGCTGTGCTTAATGATTCTCACGGTGGAGCTGGTGGGGGTCATTTATCGGGGCTTGCTACAGCCCAAAAGATTTTGCGCGCTGGCTACTTCTGGCCCTCGATTTTCAAAGATTGTATTGAATCGGTCAAGAAGTGTCATCCTTGTCAAGTGTATACTCGAAAAATGCGCGCTCATCCAGCTCCGCTTTTTCCAGTCGTTACTGTCGGACCCTTTACAAAGTGGGGCATGGATTATACTACTTGTAACCCGCCTTCGGCAAAAGGTCACAAGTACATTATCGTAGCAGTAGACTACTTTACGAAGTGGGTCGAAGCTATGCCTACTTTTGGGAACGATGGTGAGACCGCAGCTCTTTTCTTCTTCAACCAAGTCATCGCTCGTTTCGGTATACCTAGAGAGATTGTCACTGACCATGGCAGTCACTTTCAGAACAGTATGATGGCTGAGTTGGCTCTTAAATTGGGTTTCCGGCAGGAGCATTCATCTCCATATTATCCTCAAGCCAATGGCCAAGTGGAAGCCGTGAATAAGTCCTTGAAGACAATTCTTCAACGGACGATTGATAAACATAGATCCAACTGGCACATTATGCTATATCCCGCACTCTGGGCATACAGGACGTCAGTTAAAACTGCAACTGGCTTTACTCCGTTTCAGTTAGTCCACGGGGTGGAATCCGTATTTCCCATTGAATGCGAGATTCCTTCCCTTAAACTGGCTGTTGAGCTTCTTCCTGACACTTCTAGTCTGGCAGAGCGGCTTCTTCATCTGGAACATCTTGGTGAGCAGCGTCGAGATGCTGCCACGTTGAACGAAGTGCATAAAAACCGAGTCAAAGTCCAGTACGATAAGGCGGTTAAGCCTAGGGTCTTTTCCGAAGGTGACCTTGTTTTGGTCTATGCCCAAGAAAAGGATGCCTTGGGGGCAGGAAAGTTTAAGTCGATGTGGTATGGCCCCTATATCGTCAAAAAGGTCCTTAAGAAAGGAGCATATACCTTGGTTGACTTCGAAGGAAATGAGTTGTCGGAGCCCCGAAATGGGCTCTATCTAAAGAAGTATTATGCCTAGGCTTTGGCCTGGCATTTTGCTTTGTATATAGTAGTTTTTTGTCTTGTACATATCTGTTTGATTTTCGATTTTTGATGGGATGGTGATGTTTTTTTGATCTGCTTTGGCAGGTTGTGTTGATGTCATGAGTCATTATGGTTTCGCCGATGGTGCTAGTAGACACACCCGGAACTTAGCTTCCGCGGCTTGGGTGCTTCATTATCCTCCCGGTCAGCTGTTGGTATCAAGAGGGGTCTGCATTGGTCCTGCTTCCAATAACGTAGCAGAATACACTGCAGTCATTCATCTACTCTCGGAGGCAATATCTTTTGGTGTTGATTCGTTGGTAGTTTTCTTGGACTCCCAGCTGGTGGTGTCACAGTTGAACAACACTTATCGGGTACGAGATCCAGTTTTATTACGATTGTTCTTGAGGGTACGTTTGTTACAAAGGTCATTTCAATTTTTAACATTCATTCATATTCCTCGAGTTGACAATTGGTTTGCTGACTCATTGGCTAATCAAGCTTTAGATTGGCATATTAATCATTCAATACAATAAAATCTAATCATCAAAAACATCATACATTTGATACATTTATCACATCACATCAAAATATCGTTGTATATATATCATCAGTATGTCAAAAAACTTCACAAAATTTTGGATCCATCAATGCCGTACAAAACTTGGGCTTATGCCCCATCATGTTCAGTCTCAAAAAATATACAGTCATCTAATATGAAAATCTGTCTAATCCTGAGGACCCTGCCCAGTGTTCCTATAGAACATCACTGCAGTGGCCACACGGCAGAACAGTCTAACCCAGTCCCGGGGTACTCCTACAACCCGTCTCTGGACGGCTTCTGGTAAGTCCTCCACAGCAGCCAGAGGGATTTGGCGGGTTAGTCCCTCCAAGTTTCTCTGCACGGCCTGGAGGGTTCTGTCAGAATCCGCTGTCTCTGCTTCACCTCTGCAGCGCTTGTGACGTGCTAGGCCCTCAGGACGCACTGGTCCAACATCTGAAACATGATCATTTTTTGTCAGTCATTATGAATCCAATCCAAAAACATGTTTGTTTTTCATTTTTCATACATATTTGAAAAAACCAAAAAAAAATCATATAAGTTAAAAATTTTGAAAAAACTTACCGACTGCTCCCCATGCTGCACCGGGTGGAAGTACTAGATCTGGATCTCCTCGGAAATCCATCCCGGCATAGGGATAGTCATCTACTGCGATGATCTGTTCTCTCCACCATAAGAAGAACTCATCATCCCAGGTAGTTTGGGGTACCTCGCTGCCCCCCAGTCTCTTCATCATGTCTGCCCAACGGGCAATTCTTGGGTCCCGAGGGCTGCTGATAGTTGAGATGACTTTGGGTCTCAAAGCTGGAACTCTCTCGAAGAAGAATGTAGTCAAAATGGTTCCATAGCCAAAGTGTTTCGTATGTGTTTTGCGAATCGACGTCAGTTGTTGTTTCATGTTCAGTAGCAGGGCAGTGCACCAATCATACACATGAATTAAGCACTCTACAGCTATGCTCATGTGCGCCCTGGACGCCTGATGCAGAGAGGCAGATCCTGCCACTCTGCCGATGGTGAACAGGAGGATCTTCATGTGCAAGTCCCTGATATCTCTGATTGCAATCTGTGTGCCTACTTTCTTGGAATCTTCTATGCAATAGAGTTGGACATAGTCCTCCACGGTTAACCCTCCCAGGGGCCTTCCGTGCAGATCCACTGGGTCTCCCCTTCTGGAGAGTCCAGTGATGAAGTATATATCTTCCACCTCTATGCGTAGTGGCATTTGATCAATGATGAAACAATCCCGATCCGGTTCCCAATAATTTACCAGCATTTCAAGCAATCTCACATTACTTTTCATATTGGGCATTTTGAAAAATTTGAATAATCCACAGTTTCGGAGGACGTTTTGTGCTGCGCGGTCTTCCATGACCTCTTGGTCCACTGCACTATGCTCGCGTTCCCTCCATGAAATTGTCATCCTGAAGAAATTCATTAAAATTTGCATTAGAAACTCACTTTTAAAATTCGGACTTGCGCATACGCTAGTTTCGCTGTGCACAGTCGCGTGTACACGCGGCTTTCCTTCTTTGAACCCGCGTATGCGCAGGTACGCGTTTTTTAATAAGGGTTTCCAGGTAAAAATCCACTTAATTTTAAATTTTAAACGGACAAAATGAATCAACAGGATGAATAAGGAACCTACCTGAAGTTTCGCTGAATTCCGACGGTCGGTTGTTGCTGGTTTGACGAAACAAGTTTTTAGCTCCAGAGCTCTTTTTCCAAATCAACTATGCAATAATGAACCATTTGAGAGGTAATTTGTGTATTTATGGCTAAAAAATTGAAAATTTTCGCAAAAATTTCCTTGTGCTTATTTTTTCGATCTGTCTTATGCTGTATAACTCGATTGTTTGGAAGTGCCCAGTTTGGTATATTTCAGGTACATTTTGACATTTTCGAGATTTTTCCCGGTTTCTGGCCCATGTGTTCAGACTCTTCATGGCAGGTATATGATCTTCACTGGCATATAGGTTAGGGAATCACTTTCTGTTGCATCTTGCATTCTAGCCTCCATACTGATCACTTGCCTTAGGGTCGATCCCATCAGGTCATGAGTATTATACCCATTTCACTCGCCGATTTTTAAATCATGACTTGATGGTAGAGCCTTCCTTTACATGGGCTTCCTAGTTAGTTCCTCGCTATCGCTTGTTGCCCATGCTGCTTTTTATGTAGGCTCGGGAGTCCTCTTTAGTCCCGCCATGTCTTTTGTGTTGAAGCTTCATTCTTCTTCTTCATCACTTATCATTTTTTCTGGCTTTTACCCTAGAGGCTCCCTGGTGTCGTTAAGTTGTATTACTGCATTGCATATTGGCTACTTGTTTATCCCGGCCTTTAGCCGGCTTCATTTGGACTCGATGTTTAAGCCAACTTTTGACCTTGACTTTCTGTACAAGTTAACCATTGCATGCACTTAGCTATCACGACTTGACACCTTTGTACCCATGGATGGAACGTTCCTCTGAGTATCACTGACCAGTTTTCGCCACCTTGCATTGAGCATAGGATTGTTCCAAACCCTGGAACTAGTGCATCTGCTTTTTTCGGTACTCGTTCTATCCATTGTATCATAGCATTCTTTTATTCTTTTTCAGGCTTATTATGAAAAAGACAAAAAAATTAAATATAACAAAAAGAGCGGGAACGGGATGTATCTTCGTTATTTCGATGGCAGTACAGAGTCAGTTTGTCGCCCTTGAACAAAGCACATATACTTATATATATTTCCTTCATTTGGGATGGTTCTAGTTTGACCTAGGTTCAGCCTTTACCATGTTTCACTTGTCAGTTCTCCCCCGGCTGGTTATCTCTTCCAATCATATGGAGAGTTTGTTTTGCCTCCTGCAAGACAGACTTATACAGTGTCACTTTTTACTGCCATGGTCATCACAGAGTCGTGCTTTTGCTCAAGGGAAGTCTAGCCTGAGTCGGCCATTCTGCGGTGTCTCTTGACTCATTATTCAGTCGGCCTTCCCGGTCTTGTCAGTATCATGTTCTATCACATCAGATGTTTTGATCTTCTGCTCGTGCTAGTTTGAGAAGGTCTCCATTGACTTCTTGCCGGCGGGTTTGTCTCTTATCGACTACGACACACTGCTCTGAGAGCAAACCTAGAGCCGCACCTTGGGCCTATTTCCATCATTGATAGGTGACCTCGTGCTCAGCATTTGATCATCATCATGGGTCTTTGACCGAGTGGTTTCCCCTGTGTTCGACGTCAGCACACATTATCACACTTGGGATTCGTGCAGTACCTGGATTTCCATTTGACCCTATCGGTGGATTTCTCGCCTCTGTGTCAGCTTTCATTATTGGTTGGTTCATAGGGTTTCTTCCGTGCGCTAGCTTCATCTTGTGCACGTCGGAAACGTACTTCGGTTTTGGTTCCATCACTCTACTTCGTCCGATTCCTTCCAAATCTTGGCCTGCGGGTTACACTCGCGCTGGACTGATGTGGGATGCCTTATTGCCTTCCTTCCAGCAGATCTTTTCCCATCGACTCCGACTCATTGCTCTGGGAATAAGGTCTAGAGTCTTTTTGTCAGTACCTTAGGGTTTGCAGTCATCAGTGGCAGACTCTTCGCTATCGACAGTGGGGACTCATCATTGCCTCCTGATCGGTAGATTCTTTCAAGTGTTTGACTTCAACTCATTCATTCGCACTTGTTAGTTTGTACTGGGGCACCTTGACACTCATTTTCATTATTGGTGGGTTGTCTCGCGTTGGTTAACGGTTTACATTATTGACCGGTAATCCAACGATTTCTCACATGGTCGACTTCAGCTCATTTATTCCCATTGTGTAGAATTGTGCCATAGTGATCGGTGAAGACCTTGGGTTGCATCAGCATTTCTCGGTTTACTTTTGAGAGTCCATTCAGTTTCTGCCAGTGATGCCGTTGACCCTTATATGTTGCAGTGTCAGTACAGCAGCATCCTATATGTTGGCTCCCGAGCTGCGTGATTGTACCCGTTCGATCCGCCTTATGATCCTAGATTGAGATTCGCCATTTGATCGATATCCGCTGCACTATCTTTGCTCAAATTTTCTATATGTGATACTTCGAACATTGGGATAGCGTACTTGTCTTTCCGGCCCCGCCGCTTCGTATGATTCACTATGTACTTTCGCCTGCCAGCTTATACTTGTATACATGTTGGATCTATTCAAGATTTCTTCTATATATATTATCACTTTTTGATCGAGCATGGGTATGCTCCACAAGATGTGTTGATTCTTGATTTCTTTCAATGGTTTTACAGTCAACCGTGTAGTATTCTTTGTCCCGTGAAGTTCTGCATTTTTGCACATTTTTACCATCATGTACCCCTTCTGACCTCATATATTAGGGGGCATCTGTTATAGCATCATTTCTCACCTCGACATGATTCATGATTGCTACATGGCTTTATGGGCACCCATTCCTACAGACTTGGACAAATTCACTTAAAAACAGTGGAAAATCCTTCATACGCGACTATGCCCGTGTTTTTCCGCGTGTATACGCTAGTACAGCTAGAATTTTCCACGTATGCCATTTTAATGATTAAAAAATATATAAAAATCCCTAATTTCGCACTGGGTTGATAGTTACTCAGGTAGTTCAACTACCCCAGCCCGTGGCCAACTGTTTCCAACTGCTGAAACTACTTGGAGGGACTATAAAAGGACCTCATATGTATGGCCTAAGGGAGAGAGAGAATTATTATTATTATACTCTGCTGGTTCCCTATCCAAGTCTGATTCCCCGTGCCTCCTGCACTTTCCCAGTTCATTTCAGGAAACCCTTGTTTCCTTGAGATACACATCCCTTTATATGTTATCTCGTATGCACTCATTTGGAAGGAGTCTTAGCGAGGCAAGGGCCGGACGTTCAGCTCAATAAGTTTTCCAACCCTTGTGTTTAAATTTTATATTAGTTTATGCTATCATCATATCCGTTTCTGAATAGTTTACATAAAGGATTGAAACAGAATTTGCTTTATTGTACTCTGTTTTCAAATGTGATTATTCTCGATGTTTTCTTCTGGATTAGTTATAAGCATGAATTCTTAATTGCTCATGTTTTGCTGATTTAAACATTGTTGATTACTGTAACAAAGAATCCTTCATTGCTCTTTGTTTGTAGTCATTTCTCCTCTTTCTCTTGAATATGGTGAAAGATTCTTAGCTGCCTTTCATTCCTTCAAGACCATCCCATCCACTTTAAATTTTAAGGATTGTTCTCTGTCTAGCTATCTTGCCCTGTAATACCATCTTGTGCTTAGAATAGAAATCCAGTAAAGCCATCCTTTGACTCCATAGCCCAATGGACTGAAAGCTCTCAACCTTGCCCTTAGTTTGTGGATTCCACCAATTTTCCCAAAACAAACTCTTGGATCTATAACTAGCCTAAAAACTTCTAAGAACAAAGATAAATCATAAAGAGAGAGCCCTCTCTGGATGCAGATTGGCTAGATTCTGCATCTAAAAGGTTGGTTTGTGGTTACCTCGGGTATACTTTCCTCTTACACAACTTCTAGGAAAACCTGAGTGATAACACTCTGGAGATGGTGTTTGGATTGTCCACAATGATAGATGGATCTGGGTCAGGATTACTCCTTGTGTATCTCCTTCTCGAAGCCACCTTTGATCATATGAATTTTGAATGGAGTCACCAAGGTAGATGCAACCTCGATCAACTTTTGAGCTCCTACTACCTTCAGAAGTTCAACTTCAAAATTTCAGGAAAGTATAATCTTCAGGCTCCCGGCAGACGCACCAAAATTTTATCACAAAATTGCTTCTGATAGGCTGCTAATCAGAGAAACTCATGTAATTGTTTCAAACCAATCTTGTGACTGAGGCTTAGCCTCCTCAGCTTGAGAGGGCTCTCTCAAGGGTTAATGATATTGAATAAAGACGTAGATGGCTAACTCTATTTAGGAACTAACTTGCTTATGATGAATGTAGGTTGAAAATCATATCAGTAAGTAAACATTGGTTTATGGAGTCAATCATTTCAGTAATTCAATGAGCTCACTTGACATGGAAGCTGAGGCAGATCGGATTTTTTAGTAGTAGGACACACACATAAAACAAGAAAATACACAGTCCATTCATCTATAAACGAAGTCAGAGCATTGCAAGAATGAATTCTGAGTATTATAAATGAAAACCACTTCATATGAGATACATAAAAGGTTTAGATAATATAGGAAAGCACTAAAAACTCATTCAGAATATCAGGTTGGTCAAGTAACAAATCTTTGTATTGCTAAAACAGTCAATTTACAATAAGCCGCAATTTAGCCAAAAATCTCCAACCCTTGACAAATTCGACTCAATGGCCTTTAATAAACTTGTTACAACATTTGATGATTTGCCTCCTGGCTAGATTAATCGAATTTTTTCCTAATGACACCTTGCATAACCATAAAACATCAACTTAATGACAAACAAACGCCTATCCTACTTGACAGTCCTTTTCCTAATAGGATTCAAACTACTCATTATTTCTTTTAACAACCTTATCTACTAAATAAATTACATTCTTTGACAAGTATGATTTCACATGTTAGAATTTAGATGGTGGAATTCATCACTTTATGACCACTTAACTGACCTACTCAAAACTAGGAAACAAAACCCTGTTTTTTAGGCAAATATTCTTCTTCTTCCACGAATACTTTGGCTATCAGTTTATCTTCAATTCATGGTCCTTAAGTGCTGATTAATTTCTTGTCATGGTCTTTAATCCTTCAAAAATATCCAGATGTCCAAAGATACTCCAAAACCTACTAAAAGGGCTGAAATACAGCACGCTACGAAAGTATGGCAGTTTTGTAGCGTACTTTCATAGCGCTGCAAAACATGCCTTTAACCTAAAAATTCTTGATTATTTCCTTTGGCATAGTGTTCATAATCTTCAAACACATCTCCCATAGAAATTTCACCTCTTGATTCCATTAAAAAATGGTTCAAAAGGTCAAAACAACAGCTACAATGGTTTCATAGCGTTTTGTTGCCCTTCAAGCCCAGGCACACTACGAAACTGTTGAAAAGTGATGAAAATGCAGAGTTTGTGTAATTTTGAAAATTGAACCCTGTAAGTGCCAAAACATTATCTCTAATCATGGCATTAACCTTAAACAACCATAAACCAATTCACCTTATGCTCCTTGAGGTATTTCTTCCTCATTTACAATTGGTTGAGCTATTGGCTCTTCAATCACGGTTATTTTAAGCCCTTTTTTCTCTGACTCTTCATGAATCAGTTCAAGTTGCTCTTGAAGGTATTTAACCTAGTCTTTCAATCTTCTATTGGTGGCTTTTAACTGTGTGTTCATCTTCCTGACATTTTTGGCTTCTTTCCTTGCTGGAATTGTCCATTTGATGAGTTGTTGTGTGTTGTCCAAAGTCTTAGAGATAGTGTCCACCTATTCTTCCCAAATTGCCTTCATTTTTTCAAATTGAGTCTTCTCTACACTGTGTTTTCTTGCTTTTCTTTTCATGACAGCAATTTCATGATTTTCCGCTTTCAATTTTTCTTCAAGGAGCTGCAACTATGTTTTTTCCATCACCTTCTCTTTTCCCTTCTTTGATTTGTTGATTGTATCTTTATCTGGAGGTGATGATAGGTCAAAAACCTCTTGAGGTGGTTGAGTTGTAGTAGTGGGTGGTTGAACTTCTTTACTGCTCTCTAATAGCTTCCTAGTATGCCTTGTCATAGGCTTTCTTTATTGGAACATGAAACCTACATCTTCTCCCTCAAACTCTAATTTCTTTCATATTTGGCCTTCTTTAACTTTTGCCCACCTTCCTCAATAAACTCATCTTGGACAATAGGAGTTTCCTCTATGTCAATGGCATCTAAAATATCCTCTAGATTTCCCTTAGCTTTTGCTCTATCTTCTATAGCCACTAGCTTCTCTTCCAAAACCACTGTTTGGCTCCTAGTCATCCTTTTGGTTCCTTGTTTGCTAACAGTTTGTTTCTGTTTTGCAGGTTTGACCACCTTTGACTTCTGTTTTGCAAGTGGGACACTTGGTGTAACAAGACTCTATATTTGCTCTAGCTCCTTCATAATTTTTTCACTTGTTTCTGCTCTTGCAGGTTCACTTGGCTATGCTACCAATAATTCCCTATGTTCTGCTGCTAATGGTGATGGAATTCTCCTAGGCTTAGGAGTTTTTTGAAGGAGTAAGAGCATCCAGCTCAAAACCACTAACAAACAACAACGAGGACCAGTCTCTCCCTAACCTTTGAAGTTCATCTAAGACCAATAATTTCATTAAACCATGATGAAATAAAGAAGTCTCACTCCCCTTAGACTTTGCTTGGACCTTATCTGCCATTTTTGACAAACTTCTATGCAAATAGAAAGGCAGATCAATGGAAACCTTACCAGTAAAGTGCAGAAGTAATTTGAAATGATATGAATAGACTTTGTGGTACTTTCCTTCACAAGTAAAGTACTTTTGGATGATGAGCAGGAATTTTGAATAATTGTCTTTTATGTAACTTCTTGGAATATCATTGGTGAGGTCCATTTCAGTATGCTCAGGCTTCATGAATTCTTTGCACTGTTCCATGTTAAACTTGAAACATTTGAACAAGTTCTCCTAACCTCTTGGAATCTCTTTAGCAGCAGCAATAACCTCTGGTGTGATGGAAAAATTGAGCATGCCCACTTTAGTGGTTGTTCCACTGAAATTCAAAGCAAACTCCTTGGACACTTGTGTATGGCAGCCCTGTAATTTCTCACAAAAATATAGGCAACCTGCTCTTTTGAAGGCTTCTACTATTGCTGGGTCGTCATAGATCAAATTCATGTCTGCAGGTTCATATCTCAGGCACTGGCCACCCTTGTTAGTCCTTCTTTTCTCTGTCATGGTTTCTCTAAGATTTGCACAGCCTCGCATGATGATGTTCAAAGTAAACCTTTGAAAATAACTAGCCACAGCTTTATCTTAATATAATAGCTCTCCAGAGCTCAAATATTACGCAGGGAGAAATAAGAAATGAGAATGATTGAATTAGGAAAGGATTTGAAGTTTTAATGTCCTCTCATGACTGAATGATTACTTATACATTACCTAAACTGGCCATGATGACTGTAGACCTGAGAAAGTACCTTGATTTTATCCCTCCATGACCCAAAAAGCATCTAACTCACCCTTTCCCAGTGATTTTTGACACCTAATAGCTAGACTGACAAGACATACAAGAAACCGTGCTTTCGTAGCATTCTTAGTGTAAATTTGAATGTTTTCACTACGAAACTGCTACGAAATTATTAGCAGTTTCGTAGCGAAAAGTGACTTTTCACAGTGTATTTCGCTACGAAACTGTGGTTTCTTGGCTAATTTGACACTTTCGGTACAAAAAACCTTGGAAATTGAAATAAGTCAGAAAATGATGAATGATGTGACATGAGGGAGTTTAAAATAAGTGGGTTTAGACCTTAGGGTGAACTTTAAACAATAAAAAATTAATGTTTCCCTTGACGAAGCATAAAAAATGAATCCTGCAACCTAAATTGTTTGACACATGAACCTAATTAACCTTGTTAAATAATGCTTCACTTTTTTTGGGTGTTAATAGTGGCTCCACTTGGGATGGTGTGCCCCAGTGGTACACCAAATAACTAGTAGTTCCAGTGCTGCTATCCATCTTCTTGGAAAAAGCAAAAAAACTTTGAAACTTCCAAGCTTTCTCCTCAAACTCTAATGGCCTTCACCTTGGGCTCAATATTGATGATTCAGCTTGTCATTATTAGTAGAAAAACACATAAAATGGATTATATACAATGGTATGAATGATCAACAGATCTTAAGAAGAGTAGTGCTTTAAAAACTTGTCATTGACAGGCCCTCCAGCACATGGTTGTCCATCCATCTCCTGCAAAATATAAGTATTGTTCCCATGGAATGTAGCTACTTTGAATGGACCCTTCCAAATGTTCTCAAACTTAACATGTTTTACCTTCTCTTCAATCTTGGCCTCCCATTTCAAAACCACATCTTGAATTTGAAAATTCTCATCCTTGACCTTCTTGTCAAATGTCTTCTTTATTCTGTTTTGAGATTGTTGATTACTGTTGTAGACTTCCTCCCTCTTCTCTTGCAAAGCTATCAGCTGATTGATCCTTCTCTGAATTGCATTTGGCTCTTCCTCTAATCCTTGTAGCAGCTTCATAACAGGCATTCCTAAAGATGTAGGAAAAATAGCCTTAGCCCCATATACCAGCTCATAAGGTGAAGTTCCAAATGAACTCTTAGTACACACTCTATTAGCTCACAGAGCATACTTCAGCATCAAATGCCATGACTTCTTATTTTCCTGAAAAACCTTCTTTATAATCCTCACAATGCTCTTGTTATAAGACTCAACAAGACCATTCCCTTGTGGATAATATGCAGTAGAATGCCCAAGAGAAATATGATATTGATGACAAAAACTAATCAGCTTCTTAGACTTAAATGCCTGATCATTATCAATGATGATCTTCATAGGACATCCAAATATATACAAAATATTATTTTCAAAAAATGAAATGATAATAGAATCATTTTCTTGCCTTGTTGGGATTGCTTCAATCCATTTGGTGAAATAGTCAGTTGCTGTCAGAATCCAACAATGTTGACCTGATGATGATGGATGTATTTCACCAATAAAATCTAGCACCCACTGCTGAAATGGAGCCTCAACATAGATAGGCATCAAATGTAAAGGTACAAGCTTCTTCTTACCATAAAAAATCTGGCATTCATGGCAAGCAACATTCTTTTTGTAAACATCTTTAAACATTTTAGGCCAATAGTTCCTAGCTCCGAGAATCTTGTTTACTATAGCCTTAAAATAATGATGACCTCCAAAATCTCCTTTGTGGAACTCCTCAATCACTTGATCAAAACAATTCAACAAAATACCACCAGTATCTTTCCAATACAAATTTTTGTCAATGATGCAATACCTCAAGGATTTTAACTTCACAAATCTTGCCATGGACTTTGTCAGCTCAGCAGGTGCTTTACGATGATGTATGAAAAAAATAATATCCTTATACCACTTTGAAATTATATACTTTTTTTCAATAGGGATCAGTTCTTCCTCTTCATCTGAAATTTTTGATATTTCTACAATTAAATTCATGTCAAGACAGTTAAAGTCTAACTGTGCCATCAGCTTTGCTAGACCTTGTCCTTTGACTAATTTTGTTTGCTTGAACTCTATGTCATATTCCAGCAAGTTTTCAATCCATTTCCCCCTCTTACCATCAGGGTCAACTTGAGTTAGGATGTCTTTTACAACAACATTAGGAACAAAAGCTACCATATGAGAATGCAGAATGTAAATTCTGAAATATTTGATAGCCTTAACCAAGGCATAAGCTTACTTCTCTAAGATGTTGTAATTTAGCTCTGAGTTAGCTAATGTCCTACTAAAAAATGAAATGGGTTGCTCAGTACCTTGTTTTCCTTTCTGCAACAAAACTTTAGCAATCGTATTTTCTGATGCAAAAGTAAAAACCAGAAATTCATTTGAGAAATATTGGATGATCAATATTGGTGCTTGGGTGAGTGCCTTTTTTATTTCCTCAAATGAGTGCTTTGCTTCTGCTATTCACTTAATGTAAACTCATTTCTTCAACATCCTTGTTATGTCCTTTACAATCTCATCAAAATTAGGAATAAACCTCCTCACAAAATTTACCTTTCCAAGAAAAGATTGAATCTCCTTTCTGCTTCTAGGAAAATCCACTTTCTGAATTTCATTGAACCTATTTGGATCAATATTAATCCCATCGTTAGAAATAATATGTTTAAAGTAATTTACCTAAAGTTAAAGAAAAAATACTTTTGGTGGGATTGAGGGAAATGCCAAACCTTCTACACTTAAACAGAATTCTTTCTAGATGCTTCAAGTGATATTCCTCCCTCCTTGAGAAGACTGTTATGTCATCAAGGTAAAAAACCACCAACTTGTCCTTCTCTTAAAAAAAAAAATATTCATTGCCTCTGAAAGGTAGCTCCTGCATTCATGAGACCAAAAGGAATCTTGGCATACATGAATGTGCCCCATGGTGTAGTAAAGGATATTTTTTCCTGATCATTCGGATGCACAAGTAACTTGAAAAACCATCAAGCATAGACATCCTTTGGGAACCAACAATGTTCTGCAAAATTTTGTCCATCTTTGGGAGAGGATAGTTGTCCTTCAGAGAGGATTTGTTCAAGTTTCTGAAGTCAATGCATATTTTGATTTCTCCACTCTTTTTTTTACTGGAACCAAGTTTGCGAACCACTTTGAGAATCTGATTGGAACAACGATTTTTGCATCAAAGAGCTTCTTGATTTCCTTCTCAATCAGAGGCATGAGAATTGGATTAATCCTTCTCAACTTCCGCTTGAAAGGCTTTTCATTTTCTTTAATGGGAATAGTATGTTGAATGATAGTAGGATCATACTTCTTCAAATCAACATAAATACAAGTAAAAACATCTATGAATATTTTCATCAACTCAATATATTTAAGCTTCATATCAATTGAAAGAAAGTTTGAAACTTTAATCATTTTTGGTATAGTTACTGTACCAAGGTTACAACTCTCTACCTCTTCATCGTTTCCCCAAGTTTTGATTCTCGCAGAGTATTCTCTAGGAACGGCATGTAGGACAACTAAAAGAACAAGAAGAGCATATCTAGTAGGTGCAGTAGGTGGAGGAGGTACATATCCAACCGTGGTAAATGAGACTGTGGTAGTTTTAGGGACAACAACAATGGAGGAAGCGGAACTGTTAGGAGGAGGGTTGTTTGGTCTTGTTTGTCCACTGACAATTGAACTCTAATCAAGAAGAGGAAAACTAGTTTTACTTAACAAGATTTCAAAAGGGTCAAGCTCCTTCAACCTATCTAAAGACTCTCTTTCCAACAGCAACTCAGAAGTGACTTCTTCCCAAAACTCTTCTTTATCTTTCTGTGTTACTAAGGCTCAGGTATCAATACCTCTCCTATGTAGGTCTAAGACAATTTCAGTTAATTATTTTTCACTTTCAGACCTAAACAATACTTCCTGAATTTTATCATCAAATATTTTATCTTCAGGAATTCTTAAAACTTCAGAGGACAAGGATTTTGTATGTAATGGAGTACCTGATATTTCAGAAATGCCTTGATAGCCTCTGGAGATGGTGTTTGGATTTTCCACGATGGTAGGTGGATCTAGATCAGGATTACTCCTCGTGTATCTCCTTCTCAAAACCACGTTTGATCATATGAATTTTCAATGGAGTCACCAAGGTAGATGCAACTTCAATCAACTTCTAAGCTCCTACTACCTTCAGAAGTTCAGCTTCAAAATTTCGGGAAAGTATAATCTTCAGGCTCCCGACAGATGCACCAAAATGTTATCACAAAATTTCTTCTAATAGGCTTCTAATTAGAGAATCTCAAGTAACTTTTTCAAACCAATATTCTGACTAAGGCTTATCCTCCTCAGCCTAAGAGGTCTCTCTCAAGGATTAATGATATTGAATAAAGATGTAGATGCCTAACTCTATTTAGGAATTAACTTGATTATGATGAATATAGGTTGAAAATCATATCGGTAAGTAAAAATTGGGCTTATGGAGTCAATCATTTCAATAATTCAATGAGTTCACTTGACATGGAAGCTGAGGCAGGTTAGAGTTTTTAGTAGTAGGACACACACATATAAAATAGGAAAATACACAGTCAATTCATCTATAAAGGAAGTTAGAGCATTTCAAGGATGAATTATGAGTATTATACATGAAAACCAATGTAGATGAGATACATAAAAGGTTTGTATAAGATAGGAAAGCACTAAAAACTCATCAAGAATCTCAGGTTGGTCAAGTAACAAATCTTTGTATTGCTGAAACAATCAATTTACAATAAGCTGCAGTTTAGCCAAAAATCTCCAACCCTTGAAAAATTCAACCAAATGGGATTTAATAGAATTGTTACATCATGAGATGATCTGCCTCCTGGCTAGATTCATCTAGTTTTTTCCTAATGACACCTTGCATAACCATAAAACATCAAATTAATGACAAACAAACACCTATCCTACTTGACAGTCCTATTCCTACTAGGACTCAAACTACTCCTTATTGCCTTTAACAACCTTATCTACTAAACAATTAAATTATTTGACAGGTATGTTGTCACATGTTCGAATTTAGATGATGGGATTCATCACTTTATGACCACTTAACTAACCTCCTCAAAACTAGGAAACAAAAACCCTGTTTTTTAGGCAAATAGTCTTCTTCTTCCACAAATACTTTGGCTGTTAGTTTATCTTCAATTCATGGTCCTTCAGTGTTAATTAATTTCTTTTCATGGTATTTAATCCTTCAAAAATCTCTGGATTTCCAAGGATCCTCCAAAACCTGTTAAAAGGGCTGAAATTCAGCATGCTACAAAAGTAAGGCAGTTTCATAGCGTACTTTCGTAGCACTGCAAAACATGCCTTAAACCTCAAAGTTCTTGATTCTTTCCTTTGACATAGTGTTCATCATCATTAAACACATATCCTATACCAATTCCACCTCTTAATTTCATCCAACACTAGTTCAAAAAGTCAAAAGAGTAGCTACAGTGGTTTCATAGCGTTTTGCTGCCCTTCAAGCCTAGGCACGCTACGAAACTACATAAAAGTGCTGAAAATGAAGTTTTTTGTGTAATTTTGAAAATTGAAAGCTATTAGTTCCAAAATATTGTCTCTAATCATGTCATTAACCTTAAACAACCATAAACCAACTCACCTTATGCTCCTTGAGGCATTTCTTCCTCATTTACAATTCGTTGAGATAATGGCTCTTCAATCACAATCATTTAAGCCCCTTTTTCTCTGACTCTTCGTGAATCGGTTCAAGTTGCTCTTGAAGGTCTTTAACCTGGTCTTTCAATCATCTATTGGTGGCTTTCAACTGTGTGTTCATCCTCCTGACATGTTTGGCTTCTTTCCTTGCTATAATTTTCCATTTGATGAGCTGCTATGTGTTGTTTAGAGTCTTAGAGACCGTGTCAACCTATTCTTCCAAAATTGCCATCATCTTTTCAAATTGAGTCTTCTCTACACTGTGTTTCCTTGCTTCTCTTTTCATAATAGCAATTTCATGATTTTTCATTTTCAATTTTTCTTCAAGGAGCTACAACTCTGTTTTTTCCATCACCTTCTCTTTTCCCTTCTTTGATTTGCTGACTGTATTCTTCTCTGGAGGTGATGAAAGGTAAATAACCTCTTGAGGTGGTTGAATTGTGTCAGTAAGTGGTTGAAATTCTTTACTGCTCTCTAATAGCTTCCTAGCATGCCTTTTCATAAGCTTTCTTGCTTGGAACATGAAACCTGCATCTTCTCCCTCAAACTCTAATTACTTTGCAGATTTAACCTTCTTTAACTTCTGTCCACCTTCCTCTATAAACTCAGCTTGGAAAATAGGAGTTTCTTCTATCTCAATGGAATGTAAAATATCCTCTAGATTTCCCTTAGCTTCTGCTCTGTCTTCTACAGCCACTATCTTCTCTTCCAAAACCACTATTTGGCTCCTAGTCATCCTTTTGGTTCCTTGTTTACTAACATTTTGTTTTTGTTTTGTAGGTTTGACCAACTTTGATTTCTGCTTTGCAGGTGGGACATTTGGTGTGTCAAGACCTTGCATTTGCTCTGGCTCCTCCATAATTTTTTCACTTTTTTATTCTCTTTCATGTTCACTTGGCTCTGCTACCAATGATTCCCTTTTTTCTACTGATAATGGTCATGGAATTCTCCTAGGCTTGGCAGTTCTTGAAGGAGTAAGAGAATCCAACTCAAAACCACTAACAAAAAAGAATGAGGACCAGTCTCTCCCTATCCTTTTAAGTTCATATAAGATGAATAATTTCATTAAACCATGTTGAACTAAAGAAGTATCACTCCCCTCAGACTTTTCTTGGACCTTATTTTCCATTTTTGACAAACTTCTATGCAAATAGAAAGGTAGATCAATGGAAGTCTTACCAGTAAAGTGCATAAGTAATTTGAAATGATATGAATAGACTTTGTGGTACCTCCATTCACAAGTAAAGTACTTTTGAATGATGGGGAACAATTTTGAATAGCTGTCTTTTATGTAACTTCTTGGAATAACATTGGTGAGGTCCCTTTTAGTATGCTCAAGCTTCATGAACTCTTTGCACTGCTCCATGTTAAACTTGAAACCTTTGAACTAGTTCTCCTGACCTCTTGGAATCTCTGTAGCAGTAGTAATAACCTCTAGTGTGATGGAAAAATTAAGCATTCACACTTTAGTGGCTGTTCCACTGAAATTCAAAGAAAACTCCTTGAACACCTGTGTATGCCAGCCTTGTAATTTCTCGTAAAATTGTAGGCAACTTGCTCTTTTGAAGGCTTCTACTATTGTTGGGTCTTCATAGATCAAATTGTTGTCTGCAGGTTCATATCTTAGGCACTGGCCACCTTTGTTAGTCATTCTTTTCTCTGCCATGGTTTCTCTAAGATTTGCACAACCTTGCTTCATGATGTTCAGCCTCACTTGATGAATTTGCAACCTCGCTTGATGATGTTCAAAGTAAACCTTTGAAAAGAACCAACCACAGATTTGGCTTAGTACAATAGCTCTCCAAAGCTCAAATATTACGCAGGGAGGAATAAAAAATGAGAATAACTAAATTAGGAAAGAATTTTAAGTTTTAATGTCCTCTCATGACTCAATGATGACTTATACATTACCTAAACTGGCCATGATGACTGCAAACTTGAGCAAGTACCTTGATTTTATCCCTCTATGACTCGAAAAAACATATAACTCACTCTTTCCCAATGTTTTCTAACACCTAACAGCTAGACTGACAAGAGAAACAAGAAATCGCGCTTTCGTAGCGTTCTTAGTGTAAATTTCACTATTTTCGCTACTAAACTATCAGCAGTTTCGTAACGAAAAGTGACTTTTCACAGTGTATTTTGCTATGAAACTGTGGTTTCTTGGCTAATTTGACACTTTTAGTACAAAAAACCTTGGAAATTGAAATAAGTAAGAAAATGATGAATGATGTGACATGAGGGAGTTTAAAATAAGTGGGTTTAGACCTTAGGGTAAACTGTAAACAATAAAAATTTAATGTTTCCCTTGACCAAGCATAAAAAATGAATCCTACAACCTAAATTTTTTGACACATGAA